>CM060955.1:130528383-130715883 GCA_030765055.1 Mantis religiosa | reverse complement strand
TAAATAAATAAATAAATAAATAAATAAATAAATAAATAAATAAATAAATAAATAAATAAATAAATAAATAAATAAATAAATAAATAAATAAATAAATAAATAAATAAATAAATAAATAAATAAATAAATAAATAAATAAATAAATAAATAAATAAATAAATAAATAAATAAATAAATAAATAAATAAATAAATAAATAAATAAATAAATAAATAAATAAATAAATAAATAAATAAATAAATAAATAAATAAATAAATAAATAAATAAATAAATAAATAAATAAATAAATAAATAAATAAATAAATAAATAAATAAATAAATAAATAAATAAATGAATAAATAAATAAATAAATAAATAAATAAAAATAAATAAATAAATAAAAATAAATAAAAGAAAATAAATATAAAAAATAAATAAAAAACTCATCATCATGAGGATCTAGCCTCTTTTGGGGTTGCATTAACATGTCAAGTGTCGAAAATTGTCAAATTATCAATGAAACAATGAATCACAGGAAGTATATGGGCACTTTTAAGCAAGAATGAGTCCATTGTGGAGAAAATGAGTCTCCAAGAAGATTGCTCGTTTATGGTCCAAAGCATACTGCGCTTAATCCGCTACTTCGGTTGTTATATAACGTTTCTAAGCAGCTTCACACCCTTCCCCAGTCACCAGATATTAACCCTATATCGAGCACATGTGGAGCATTCTGGGACAAACCATAAAGAAAAGGACAATTTCCAACAAAGAAACACTGAAAAGGCTCTTGTTGAAGAATGAAACAAAATATGTACCACACAAAGAGATTAAAAAACTTGTCCATTCTCTACCAAACAAATTAAAGTTGAAGACTATCAGACGAAATCCTGAATGTCAACATTTTTTAAACAATGTGCACTACTTTTGGAGTGTACAATTACTTTTTGTGCCTCAGAGATGCGCAGTTATGTTTTATTTTTATCAAAGTGACTATTTATAAATTATTTTTGTTTTTGTGTAGAACAAAATGTTATTGAAGCTGTCGTCTGTCGCTTCAGCGAATGTTTCTATTTCCTTTAAATGTTCTTCAGAATATTTATTTCTTTTTAGAGATTTATGCACGATTTCACCAACAGATGTTAAGATTAACACAGGTTTAACAATAGTTATATAACAAAAGATGCATTTCACCAACAAATGTTAGCTTAACACTCGTGTTAAACCTCTTGTTAAACTAACAAGTAAATTTCTTTTGTTAAGTCCTTAGCAATAGTAAATAGTCAAGATGGCGGGCATGAACTCAGCTGTTGATGTCGATTTGCTATATTTAAGACTGTCTAAATGTCATTCGTAACAGATTACGGCCTATGAGGAGAAATTATTTTGAGGAACTATCCGAAGAACATTTTCTACAGAGGTATAGCCTGTCCAAACAAGTTGCTATGAAGATTACTGCGGAAGTACAAGAGAGGTTAGAACATGCATGGAAAGGAATATGGCGATCTCGGCTTTGCTTCAAGTATTAATAACTTTGCGATTTTATAATTCACTGAATTATGTGGATATTACACCGTCCTCCTCCCGTCTTGAAACGTTCAAGTCACTCGTCACTTGTCCTTCGCTCTTCGTTTTAAATTTACATAATACTGAGTTAGAATATGCATCGAAAGGATAATGCCGATCTCGCCTTTGCTTCAAGTATTAATAAGTTCGCGATTTTATAATTCACTGAATAATACGGATAATACACTGTCCACCTTCCGTCTTGAAACGTGCAAGTCACTCGACACTTGTACTTCTTCGCACCTCGTTTTAAATTTACGTAATACTGAAGAAGATGTTTCGTGTTTCTAGTAATGACACATACATTTGAATTAAATTAGTTTCCAACTTTTTCCTGCGTGACATCTGTCCTATTTTCCACGATATCCTTATACTTCGTCACCAATTCAATCAACAATTATTTCTCCATCGATGAGAAATTTGTTTCACGGCTTTTGTTAACGATTATGTTTATCCGCCATTTTTTAACTGTGTGCAGACGTATTAATCTGTGGTGCAGATGAAAATGAAAACAAAAGTGCATCGCAGTACGTTCAGAAAATAATACGATTCATCCATAGCCTTCTATAGCTGTAATATTCACAAGTTTCTTGGCGTTAACCCGTGTTTGTTAACATTTTCAGAAAATGGTTGGTGAAATGCAGGAAATTTAACAGCTTTGTTAGTGCTGTTACAATTGTTACGTTACATTTGTTAATGTCGATTTTAACATCTGTTGGTGAAATCGGGCATTAGTGGTGTGCGAATACTTTCTGTGCTCACTGTATGTGTAATAACTAATAACTAAACAATGGAATAAAGCTGTGTTGTAATATTGAATTATAAATTACAGAAAATTATTCTCAGCCGAACACTATGTTTTTAAGATGCACATATAACACGCTTCCTTTGCAGATTAGACCACCAGTCTATCTCTAACGTAAAGAAGAATTATATACAAGTTCTACAAAGTTCTCTCGTCAGTGGTTCATGCTCAGGAGCCTCATTACCATCTAAGCAATAAAATGTGGATCGTTTGCATAAATTAATGGAAATGCGTTCTATAACAAATGTAGAATTTTCGACTTATAAACTTTCACTTTATGTTTTCAATTATAAAAGTAAATTGTTGATTTTGGAAAACATCGGAAGATCGATAAGGGGTAATGAAGGTAAGATATGGACAGTGGAGGGGTACTTTGTACCTGTGCCCCACAAGAGGGTGTTCCGGCAGAGAGGGGTGAAATGAGAAGAGGCAGCGGACGGAGTCAAGACAGAGCAAAGAGCTGGGTCCAAATCAGTTCCAGATTGTAACTCCCCGACGTCTGCTATAACCTTTATCCTTCCCCCCGAACGCTCACACATCCCCCAGGGGAACAGAAAGTGAAGCTCGATCTGGTAGGGGGTCGGAGGTTTATAGAGAGATCCTTTTTGCTTGCCATGTTGCGCTGCAACCATTGTCCACACGTGGCAAACCTGAAAGAATAAGCCAACTGTAAAGTGAAATGTAGGGAGAGAAAATTTGGAGGATATAATAAGCCTTCGCAGTAATGTTTAGCGATCTGGAGGAACCCCCCCCCCCCACAAATAACCCATGAGTCACAAGGTCAACCGCTGTAAACGTACCCACGACCTGTAGTGAGAATCATACACATTACCGCCTCAGCCAGTCCAATGGAGCAATGGATATTCATCATCATTAATTTAATATGTAATCACAATATATGCACAAAGTTGGCCAGTTCAGGTTCTATAAACATTCAACTCTCCAATTATTATTGACCCCTAGGAGCCTTAATCGTAAAAAAGTTTAATTTTCAAGTATTTACTATTTTTGCTCTCGTATTTTTTAAAGCAATTAACGATTGTTGTCAATGTCTTTAAATACATTTCTGACACACTTGTATAACATCTCTCTCTCTCTCTCTCTCTCTCTCTCTCTCTCTCTCTCTCTCTCTCTCTCTCTCTCTGTCTCTCTCTCTCTCTCTCTCTCTCCCTCTCTCTAAGTAAAACTTGCCTTTTGTCCTTTATTAACAGGATTATGCTTGGATATAATTATTCTCGGAAACATTCGGCTAGTACTTTTCTGAATTACGAGTGTATAGAAAACCAACTAAAAGCGTTGCAGCTACACAGACAATTCAGAAATTTAAAAGAAAATGCGCGAAATCTGAAGCGCCCTCTGCTGTATTTAATTGTGAATATAAATGGCACATGTCCAGATACCGCGAATACTGTTCTATCTGTCGGATAAATTTTAAAACAGCTCTGAAAATGTGCAAAGGAAGTCCGTGGAGGCGGAAGTAGTCTACTTGACTTATTTTTTATTCTTTCTTATAACATTTTAAATAATACTATGGATACAGGATATCACAAATAAAATATTTTGTATTAATGTTATTAACACAAAGGTCATGTTCAATTGGCTGCATAATCTGAAACGAATAAAGTATTATATTTATTGGAGTTGTCTGCTGCGTTAGAAGCAGCCATCTTATACATTACCTAATCAAAGGTCTCAGTGGGTAGCGGTTACATTGTCTGGTTTAAAACCAGGAAATATAATACACATACCGTCAAATGGCGTTAAAACGAATTAATAAGGTAACCTGAAGCTTTATTATGTAGTTGTGTTGCACTAAATGTTTGCTGTGGTGAAAGTTTCAGCAGGGACACAGTTTAACGCCCTTAACGATTTTCTACTCATAGCAATGTGAATGAGCATTGAACATCGTACTGCCGTATATTTGAGATGGCAGCTGGGGGAAATACAATAACTACATCTCGCCTATATGCCAAATTAAGTGCAGAGAAACGTATGATAACCGTTAATATTATTAAAACAAGTTTTCGGAGGCCTAATTTGATATTTGCCATGAAGCAAATGTCGATTTTGGCAGGTACGGTGATTAAAGCAGGAAGTAACGTAAAGGAATCCGTCATCGAAAGTTATTTGTGCACTAAATTCCTTTTGTGTTTTACTGTCTTTTGGCAGTGTATAGTATGATTTCGTGATGTGATCCTTGTAAAATGGTTTTGCTAATATATATGCTAAATGGTAGATGAGGGCAGTAATATCAGTAGTGCTACATTTTAACTTCGCTATGAACCATTCTTCTCTTTAAAAGTGAAAACTATCATTTGCAGGAACTGCAAGACCTGGGCAGGGATCCACCTGCACAATGCTCAGCTGGACCAGTTGGAGATGACTGTAAGTAAAGAGATTTTAATGCTATCACGAAGGATAGCAGCATGAGTGTTTAAAAAATGGTTACCAGATATGACTCATTTCTGATGAAATATGTTACTACTTGTATCTTTTGAAATATTATATAAAAAATTATAGTGAACTAGTTGGATTGACAAATGTTGGTGAAATTTTATGAAATATGTAAGTTAATTTTGATGCACATGACGTTATGTATAAGAAACTAGGGTATGGAAATGCTTTACTAGGAAAATGTTGATTCCCATTCCATGAAATAAAAATATATTTAAGTAATTTCATTAGAAAGATGGCCATTTTTCAGTCATTCTGAATTGTGAAAATAGTTTTCAACATGTAAATAATTTTTTTTTTTTTGTAGTGAAAATCTAAATGTACAACTCAGGTTCTCTTGTACCAAATTAAATAATGGAAATCTTAATACTTAATTTTAGAGTTTAGTACTGCTCTTTTTCAGCTGAAAATATTTTGTTTGAAAATGACAATTCAAAATCACATTGTTTTGTTTGTAAACAAGTCAGCAATTTAGTTTTTGTGCTGTTTACTTTGATACACTTCGCATGATATTAAAAGTCCCTTCTGAGATTATCTCATTAGTTTTTCCTTAGGTGAATAATATGCTTTGCACTGTTAATTATAGCAATGAGCAATCAAAATATAGGCAAATATCAAGATAACCACCATTTAAGCCACTTCATTCAAACCACACATAACATCATTTGGATATTTTGAAATAGTTTGGTGCTGACTGAATCAATCAGTTAAGATGTAAGGGTAAAAGGTTAATATCTAGAAATATAAATTGAGAAGAATGATTTAAATGAGGAAAATACTGTTTAAACAAGTTAAAAAACGTGATCAGATCAAGAGTTTGTAATCCACCTGCACATCTTTTCAAGACAAAGATAAAGGAAAGTAATCACTAAGTGTCAACAAAGAGTCCATTTTGTTAAAACTGCACCTGCACGGAAATAGATAAAAATGTTTTAGTTACAGATGCTGTCAATTGCTAGGTTCATTTTAGCACTGCCAGTGTGCCAGTGTCCTGCAGTTTTTATGTCATTGGGCATGTACTGACATGGGACTGTTGCTTTTATGCATACTTGAAAACCGGCTTAAAAATATCCCTTTGTAGCTTAGCAAGGAATCTGTCACAAATTATGTAAGGACATTTTTGATAACCATAATTTGTAGCTCTATAGTACAGAATAGCAGCAAGAGAAGCAAGCACTGTCTGCAGAGAAACAAGCCGCAATAACATAGTTTGTAAATTTATTCAGGTTAGATATTCACCATTATTACAGGAAAAAAATATTACAAGCATGCGTTTCTTAACCTTAGTTAATGGCTATTCATAAAATGTATGCTGACCTTTATTGCAGGTTATTGCAGTGCTGTGATACCTTTACATTATAAAATGGTATGAACCGATGACATTTAAATTCTTATAATCTTTCATTATATTTGTTGGTATTAAAATATAGACCAATCAAATTCTAGGATTCGTCAAATACCGACCTATTGCTGATCTCTAAATCGATAATTGTACACCATTCATAAATATCGCTCAGCAATTATCACATGTTCCTTTACTGGAACGATCACATACTATAACGATCACATGAGCATTGAAGACAAGCACAAGATTCAAACAGTAACATGAGCGTAACAGTAACCGAAAGATTGCTGAAATTGTTCCTTGACTGCATTGCTGTTTGAAAGTATAGTTGTTACTTTAGTATTTTCTTATCAATCAGCGCCAATCAATCACCTGATGGCTTTAAGACCAAAGTTGCTTTTACCAGTGTTAACATGTGCATGGCCTGTAAGAACAATTAATCTTCTACGCCCTGACTTGGGAGGTTAAGTTTCACTCATGTGCTAGTGTAGGCCTATGTAATTTAGAGAATCAAATAACTTTTTTATAGCTTATAACAATTTGTTTTATTCGTGAAATAGTCTCTACAAATGCAACTTGTGGTTTTGAACTTTCCCAGATAAATTCACTTGCGACTTTGTCGCTTGTGAATTTATTGGTAATTTCAAAACCACTTGAGACATCTACAATTAAGTTCTTTATAGGTGCTTATGATGCCCCTTGTGCAGTGAAAGATTGCCTGATGGAAATCAACAGTAGTAAAATGTAACCCGCTTTCCATTTATAAGGTGGAAGATCCAATGTTTAGATCATGGCCGTGACATTAAGTTTTTCAGTTCTGATTCTTTCTTTCAAAGTTTTGCCTGTTCTTTCTGTAGTTATACCCAAATCCTAGCTGTGATGGGCGAAAATTCCGGACACACTTCTTGCGCCTGAATTGTTTGCTTTTTTTTATTTGTTTTTTTTATTTATTTTATTTTATTTTTTTTTTTTTTTTGCATTACCGAAATGTAAAATGTATATGTGCACCAGGATATTATTAAAAGCAACTTTTCTATGTAGAGGGGAAATTTAGGCAAAACTCAGGCTTTATACCAAGTCCACTTTCCCAAATTCATGTTTTAGCCAGTAGCACAATTTTGTAGCTTTGTTCATACAGAATAATCGGAAACATTTGAGTGAAAATCACTTCAAGGAGAGGTGGGGGGAAGAATTTGAGAGGTGAGCGAAGGTCTTAGGCTGCAGCCATCAGCAATAAATCAACAGAATCCTGGTGGGAATAATACATACAAGCTAGGTCTATTTTATACAAACCAAAAAATTACACATGTATTGATAAATTTATATATTCCAGCATGTTACCTGCATACACCAACTGATAGCTACATGGTTTAGTTTCACATTTAGGATCCAACACAATTATACATCTGGTTATTCATGACTCCTCTTAACCTCGGAAACTTGGGTGCTTACTAGCATGTTACTGATACAATGACGCTACCATCCACAAGGTACTAGTTCGTACCACATTGTGCATGCGGCATGCTACATAAATTGTTCAAATTTTCTAGAACTGGTCTAGAAAGTTCCATGCACACACTTGTTCTGCTATAGTGCCAATAATTACAAAACTTAATAAGAAAACTTGAAATTATTAACATAAAAGTAATGAATTTAAAATCAAAACCATATACGTGACAGTATTTTTTGAAAATTCAAACCAATAACAATGACAAATTTACTTCTGAAGATATTCTTAAAAATTTAAGATATAAATTTTATTTGACATAAAAATAATCTTAAAAATATGGTATTTAAAAAAATGGTTATCTTTGAGAAAATGAAAATTTAAAAAGAAAATATCCAAGTAAAGGATAGTTCTTCTTCTGTGCGCTAGCTGCTGAAATGTTGCACTGACAGTTCATATAGCTTCACATAACATTGGCTGTATTGTGATTGCGATGTCAGAGTTGTTAGTGAACTGATTACCCTTTCTCTGGTGTTTAACTCGCATACAAAATGTATATAAGTAGCGAACTTCAGTGAATAAGTCAGCGTACACATTGCAATAATGAATTACCATTGGTGCCTATGGATCTTCAAATGCTTCTCTTTTTCAAAGACTTCCCTGGTTCTTAATATTTCCAGTGCTTCACTATTAAGTGGTACACCTTGAAGCAAAGGATTTTCACTTCCTAAATGATCACTCCATGATCAACTTATTTTTGAGACCTCGTCACACTTTAAATAATATGAATGAGTGTAAATAAACACTGGTTATAACAATAAAAAATATATCAGATAACCAGAAACATAATTGCCAATGAATGAGTGATAGGTTACAAAGGATAACTTTACATGTGTGGTACTGATTCACGACTGAAACGTGTAGTTGGAAATAGCTACATCTGACAAGAGATGATTCCAGTTCCGCTTTGTCATCCACCACCCGGAATATTGGCTTGTGATTGCTTTAGGAAGTCTAACAGCTAATGCTTTTCATTTTTGCGAGGATACCAATTTAGTTGCTATTTGTCAAATGCAACATTTTGGCACCCTGAAGTATACTTACTGTATGTAGTAGAGAAAGTAAAAACGGAGCAGTATATTTCTGGTATATAAATACTTTTTCACCCTAGCCAATGTAGGCTAATGTTTTGGGTTGGATTTGAAAAATTAGGTAATATGCTGGAACCTTTAATGTGTATCTTCATTTTAAAATTAAGTAAATAATTGGAAGAACTTTGAAAACAAACTAATATCTGAACGTAAAAATGAACAAAACAGCTAAACTCAAAAAGAAATGAAAATGGATGCAGAAATATCAACCAAGTAAACAAAAATAACCTAACTTCTCTGCCACGTAAATCAAATCAATGTAGTTAATCTATTTAAACAATTTCACAATGACAAGAGTTGAACATACATAGACAAGGCTTGAAAACATGTGGGCTATGTAGAAGAGTACATAGCAGACATCCAAATTGCTAAACAAACATTAAAGGAACAAAGTAAAAACAGTGAAAAATAAATATTCCCAAATAGTCCAGATCTAGTATGGGGGAACAACTTTAACCACATCATAAGATCGCTTAAAAGTACACCAGTCACATACTATAGCAGATAAGAGAATAAACTATACTGGTTGCCAAACTAGAATGTGATTGACAGTAAGCACATGGAAGAATGCTTTAAATAAATGGGAGGGGATGAGTATGTCATAACGATTGTCATAGTAATGATTAAAAGGACCAATTAGAGTTATTTCCATGGCGTTAGATGCTAAACCTTGGTTGCCAATATTCTAACACATGCTTAGCTTGATGAGCAGCAAGCGAGTTATGCAAACGTTGCAGTAAACACAATTCCTTGGTGTTGGTATCCCTGCTGATAACCCCGCATAAACAGAATGCCTTTGCGTATATGTTGCTGTTCTTATTTTTTATACAACAGTTAAGGATCCTGTACTGGCGAGTTGCTTTGGATTTTATTTGTCAGTTTGCCTTGGTTTACGTGCGTCTGAGTCAGTGTATCTGTGCATATGTTTGATCATTTGCAACTGTGTTTTAATGAATGTTTAATTATGTCTAAAAATAGTCACAAGCGAAAACTTGAGTGTGCTCAGGAACCAAATAAAACTATATTTGGTAAAGGTATTCCAATTAAAGGACAGGCACGGGGAATAATAATGCTGTGAGAGAATACTTCGAAGAGGAGAAATTCAAAGGGGAACCTATTATTCCATTCTCTAAGGTGCTTGATAGTACTTCACATATTGTAGGTATCAGTAAGAACATTGTGGTTATGATTGGGAAGGAAAAGTATTTTGAAGAAGAAAGTTAGGAATTAGGGTCTAAATTAGAAACTCCCGTAAAAAAGTATGTAAGTGGCATTTCCCCACTTCAATAAGCATCAATATGTCACAGGTATATCTCTTTTGTTACGATGATCTTTACATTTATGTGTTCCTGCATGTTAAGAATCATTTGTAGAAGAGGTATAGAAAAAAGAGAACATAGAAAACATCCCACGAATGTACTCTAAGAACTTGTCAGGTTTGTTTATTTTCTTATTTTAGGGAATATGGCTACAGAAATTCAAATTTCTAAGAAATGTACATGACTATTGTACGACTTTTTTTTAATCGTAAAATTGGTTATTAATAACCTATAAAATAAATGTTCCTGGAGCTGAGGCGAATAATTAATTTCTGTTATAAAAACACCTTTCCAATATAAGATTAGTGAAGCTATTTTTGAAATCCAAAATAAGAGTATGAATTAAGACATAAGAATGTTGTTGTACCCTTCTATAGCGAGATGGTGGCGTGTGCCTCACGTTCAAAAGGTCCCGAGTTCGAATCTCGGTCAGGGTGAGTTACCTGGATAATGTTTTTTCCGGGTTTTTTCCTTATCCTGAAAGATGAATGTCAGGTAACTCTAAGCTCCATGTACCCCGGGCTCATTTGAGCATCATTTCACCCATTTCATTCATTGTCCGATATGACTTAATGTTGAACGATGTAAATTACACACATCTCTGCTGCTCAACAAACATCTGATCCCAGGCATCCATTTGTGTCCTACATGGTGTAAGCCTCCATACATGGGGGGTATAAAGGAAATAGAATCTTCTTGGATATACTTTCAAATCTTTAGTTCCTCTGCTGTTCAATACACGTCCGAACCCAGGCATGCATTTGTGTGTCTTACAGGGCATAAGCCTCCTTACAAGTAGGATATAAAGGGAATAGAATCTTCCTGGATATACTTTAAAATCTGTGGTTCCTCTGCTGCTGAACAGATGTCCGATCCCAGGCATCCATTTGTGTGTCCTACAGGGTGTAAGCCTCTGTGCAAGGAGGGTATAAAGGAAATGGAATAGAATTATATTTGCTTCCTGACAATAGCCTCAGTTTTTATACTTACATCACGAAGTTTGTTTAGCAATCAAGATATAAGAAAATTATTTGCATCATGTTGATTTTCAACAACTCCATAGGCGGGTTTTCTCTAACGGAGTTGTAGTTAATTGAGTATTCATTATTAATATAAATTCATATGGGTCTTTAATTGCATCGGTATTTAAGTATTGAGTTGTAGATTCTGTGTATGAGGTATAAACAAAATACCAATTTGGGGAAAATCTGTTTAAAACTCAGGGATTGTCATTCTGTGGCCTGGTGGTAACATACTAGCTATTGTGTTCCTGATGTTGCATGTTCAAGACTGATGGGAGGCAGCAGATCTTTTGGTCATTAAAAACCTGATCTTCCTTTTGGAAGTAAAGTCTGTGGTCCTGTGTTGTAGATTTATGGTAGATAAAAGAATCCTCAATCCTTATAAGGAGGCTTTTGATCAAATTTAAGCAGCGTTTCATGTCCAATGCTGAGAACCAACTTCAGATTGCAGATACTTGTCTATTTTTCAAACCTGTTTCTACTGCCAAGAACTGGAAACATTCCCAGCGCTGATGTTACACTGGTATATTGCCATATAAGCTCAATTGGTTAAAGTAACAGCAGAGAAACAGAAGATTCATTTCAATGTGTAAAGACTATGATACAATGAAGCACAAAATTAATATAATTTTGAGTCAAACTAATACTCAGTGCTCCATTTATTGCTAGTATTTACCTAGAATGCATTTTGTTACGATCTTCCTAACATCAGCTGTTGTCGACTAATGGACATTGGTTTGGTGAACTCATTGGAGGCAACAGGTGCGTCTCTGTCAATATCTTGATGAACTTGAAGTTTGGGGTTTCATCAAAGGTAGTGTTGAAATTAAACAATTTTCTTTCATATTTCTTTACGAAAACTTTTTCCCACGTGGTAATGCAGCTGGACCTTGGACACTTTTTAATAAGTGGATTTCTTGTTCTATATCATGATTCTCCTTCCAAAAATGGTATGCTATCTTTGTTCCTGATGCTCCTAAAATGCTCTTTAAGCCTAATGTTCAAGTTCCTTTTTGTTTTTCCAATGTAAAAGTTGTCACAGCCTTTGCAGTTTATTCGGTACACCCCTGATATTTTGTCAGTGGGTATCTCCTTTGTATTATGTGATTTCAAAAGGTGTTGTACAGTAAATTTATTCTGTGGGGCCAAAGTAATATTGTGCTCTTTGAAGACTTTTTGGGAAAGATGTGTAGCTCTGTGATGATGTGTAAATTGTATGTATGAAGTTTCATTGCTGATTGGGGAAAGAGTAGATTCATTGTTCAGATTTCAGCTAAGGCATGAGTTTTTTGTTATGATTCTATTATCCCGCTTAGTACTGATGACAATAAGTCCTTAGCAAGGTAAGTTTGGGCCACTGTCCAAGCTTTTGATGACCTACATTGTCACCATTTTCAGCTGCTCTGAGCTGATTTTTATACCTGTTCTGAGAGAGGCATGGAGACAGCCTCCTATGCTTCTATTGGTTGGTGCCGACCAATTAGAAACACGCAGTTCCTGATAACAATCAACCATTTCTTACTTGTTTGGAGACCTTTATCTTTGTTGAAATTTTTTTGCATGCTTTAACATCTTCACTATAAACGTGGCACAGAGGAAGAGAAGTATTTGCCACCACATACATATATCATTCTATTTGTAGACTCTGTATCTCATATAGAGCAAGAATACTGTAAGCATAACATCAGAACAGTCTTCAAGTCCCTTATGAAAATGAAAGCATGTTTAGTTCTGTCAAAAAAAAAAGGTAACTTTGGCATTTGTACTACCTGCATTTATAAACATTTCTTGCAAGTTATTTAAAAGTATATATTGGCAAAACTAAAGAAGTAAAAGATAGATAAGTGCCAGTGCTGCATGAGGTTTCTATCCAAAGAAGTTTGTAGTGTCACAGCTCTTATTTTATGCTGACAGAATAAATTTCTCATCTGTGGAAATAATTGAAAATTTACATATCATGACATACACACATTAAAAGAGCTAAAACAACTTCAACATGAATGTCTCTACATATGCTAGAATTGGTTACCAGTCATTGGATAGTCCTTTCTGCCTCACTTGGTAGTGCCGTGAGAGGATGAGATGTAAAAAGCTTGAACAGTTGCCAAACACTTCTTGATGATATCTTACAACTTGCTACTTTTACTCTTAGTTGCAGTGGCTTTGAATTTTGCTACTTTGGTGTACTGTGGTAAAATAGCAATTGTATGAATTTTGATATCCCCTTAGGTCAAAATGTTTTTGGACATGCACATGGTTGTATATGATGAAAGCTTAATTATTTTGTCCTTAAGACTAGAGGAGGAAGTTGCCTAAATATATTGTTTCATTATCTGTAAAATCACTCAACCTCTGATTGTACCCTCTGTTACTTTCTTGTGCTCGGTATATGTGTAAGTGTCAATTTTCAAATTTGAAGCTACATCTTTGAAATAGAGATGTTTGAACAGTAGGTAGTGGTAATTTTCCATAATTTTATAATTTTCAGTCTTTAGTCCCATTTATATGAAAATTAAACTGAATAGGAATGGCACTGCATCATCGTTGTAGATGGTGCTTGGTGCCATTCAGTGTGTAATGATATTGTGAATCCATTCATGAGAAAACATGCAAAATAATATTGGGGAAGCAGGAGTGCCTTGATTGGGTAAAATGAATGGTAAATGAATTGAAAATGGCATAAATTGAAAACCTAAGGTTTTGCAAACCATGAGACAGGGATGGTCGTATTTAACCTAACACAGGACCTTGTCATCCCATTCATATACACACACTTAGATGTCATAGCTTAGAACAGGCTTACTTCCTATAATACAGGATCGTATAATGCTGTTCATATACATACTAAACTAGACATTGTAACCTAACTGGGCTAAATTTTGACGGCATAGGACCCTGTTATTCTATTCATATAAACACGCTAATCTAGGTATTGCAATCTAAATGGGTTAAATTTAATGCTTTCTGTCGATTCCAAAAGCCTTCATCAGAGGCCTAAAGACTGCTCTCAGTTGGCTATCCAGCGAATTATGCCTGCAACGTAAAACATGAAATGATATGATACTGTTATGCACAGATAAAATAGCTTTTCCTGTCATTTCTTTCAGGACACTGGGTAGTTGTGAGGCAGTTTCTGACTGCTTTTAGTGCTTTTTTATGTGTAATTTACGTCCTCCAAAGTTAAGTCATATTGGACGATGAATGGAAGGGTGCGGGTGCTTTTAGCGCTGACTTTGATTTTCAGTTCCTCAACTATTTGTTAAGTTCCTAACTATGTGTTAACATTATGAAATGAAACTTTGACACTGTACACAGCAACCTTTTCTGAACATAATCCATATAAAATGACCTTTGTATGCTAAAAGGCATATCTACAAACTTGACATAAAATTAAAAATTTCAAAGTTGTAAGTGCTATGGAAGTATTCAAGTACACTTTTCTATAAAACTGAAAATTACTTTTTACTGAATTTGTTGTATGCTTTAATACTTGACAATTTCCTCCTGAATTTGCTTCACAAATTTGAAAATATCTGCCCACAAAATATGTGTACATTATGAACACAGAACTCGTCAAATTTCACAAGGATATGAATTGTTAATAAATTTATTATCAACTTGAGGAATAATTGTAGCTGAAATCAGTAGTTCTTTGGCTGAGAAATAACTTTAAAATGTTGTCCATGTAGCTGATTGGCTGTGGAGAAAAATTTACCTAAAATATATAAAATACAAGTTGCGGTAAACTGCAATTAAAGATAAATTTGTACATAACAGCAGGGACTCACCAAGTTAGAACATCCAAATTAAAACCCCTTTATCAACTCAAAACCCTAAATGGCAATGTATATTTTGAAAGCTCAGAGTTTCCAGATTTTTTAAGCGTAAAAACCAAAAACCAATTTTTTGAACCCAAAAAACTATCCAGTGTCCTTAAGAACATGCGTAACAATGATGTTTCTAGAGTCCTATAACAAATCAGAACATGAGCAATGCAATAACTGAGAGAAGCAGAGTAATGATTAGAAGCAGTACAAATTGTAGTTTTCGATGGGTTTGTTCTTCTGGGAAAAAAAAATTAAAAACTGAAGGTATTGATTGTGAAGGAAATATAATCCACTAATTTTAATAATAGTGACTAAAACTTCAGTTTTATTATTATTATTATTAGTGAATTCATTTCCTGTGCTTAAGTTGGCAATGAAGGAAAATGGTGGGAGACATTGACATTACATAATTTTCATATGCAACAAATACTTGATTAAAAGATAATCTAGGAGTATTATTGTCGGAAGTGCTGAAATATTCTAAGCATATTACCTGTTTTAAGGACTTTTACAGTATATTTTTACTTTTACTGTTGAGTTTGTCCGTCGGATTTGAAGAAATGAGAACACTTATTGTGCACCCTGTCTTTGTATTTTTTGCTTTCTGTAGTATCATATACCTGGTAGGTAGTATTTTATTTCACCCAAAATCTGCATTAAGATTTCAATAGAAATAGATGTTTTATGGACCCCTTACTACAAAAAGTGCATTCTTAGAAAAGGTTAGGGAGAAAGAAGTGTATAACTTCAAAATGAAATGATTCATTAAAAGTAGTCTTAAGTCTCTTACAAAGATTTACAGAAACATTTTCAAGAACCTAGCACACTATTCTACCCAATATACAGCAGAGTTTTTGCTATTTTAGATTTTCTCAAATTGTATTGATTTTGATTAAAGAATCAAAACTGAATACTTCAATGCCATAACTGGCATTTAAACGACAGGTCTTCTGCTCAATGCGCAGCAACTGATTCACTTTTCTTGCTAGACTATGAAGAAATCTCAGTTTTGAGATCATATACCCCAATGGTGACTTATAATTTGTAAGTACTTTGAGTCCCTGGTTTTTTTTTTTAAGGCTTTTTATTAAAGTTTTCTATTGTAAGTGCAATGAATGATAGTACTTATTCTAACGTGCACAAACCATGTGAAGGTAAACTTTGAAAGGTACAAACAGAACCAAAAAAGAGCTGGGATTTGAATCACAGATTTTTGTGCTGTATGTGCAGATGCTCTACCATTGAGCTACCATGGTAACAAGACATTAAACTCTCCTACTGATTCGTATTTTTGTAGTAGACCTACAAGGAGATTTCACATTTCAGATAACATACCCCAGTGGTGAGTTACAGTTACTTAGAGTTACAAAGTACTTAGATCCTGGCTCTGGCATTGAATTTTTACTTTGCCTACATACGGTTTGTGTGTTGGAACAATACATTGTCATTGATGGCACTTATAAATGGGTCCCATAATCAAAATGTTAAAATGCATAACTTCAATTTTGAGTAAATTGTGTGTGAGGTTCACTTTTGAGCGAATTTTATAAAACTGGTTAACTATTAAGGATAGGTGAAAGTTTTCTACATAGAAAGGACTAACCAAAAATAAACCATACTACATATTATAATTGTACAATTTATTTATAATAATTTGCACTGTATTATCAGTTATTTCGAAATATTTGTTATAGGCAAGAACTTTTTAACAGTTTTGCTATTTATAATTCAAACATAATACGTATTGCACAATCTTGGGGAAGAAACAGGGACATTTTGTACATTCGTACTTAAAATTAATTGTTTATTTTTACAAACACAAATGTTTACTGTCAGGAAATCATCTCGTCTTTTTCTTTTAAACAGAAAATCCAGATGATCCAAGTACAAAATATCTTATTTAATGCAATTGGTATCTACTTCAAAATGAATATATTAAGTGTTTCAAAATATTGTAGCCTGAAAACCTAACAAGAAGAGATTTAGCCCGCCTCGGTAGCGTAGATGGTAGCATGTCTTCCCCACGTTCATGAGGTCCCGAGTTTGAATCTCAATCAGGTTGAGTTACCCGGATAACGGTTTTTTTTCTGGGGATTTCCCTTATCCTGAAAGACGAATATTGAGTAACTCTAAGCTCCATGGACCCTGGACTCATCTGAGCATTTCACCCATTCATTCATCGTCTGATATGACTTAACAATGGAGGATGTAAATTACAACAAAAAAGAAGAGATTTAGCTACTGTTAGACAATACACAGCATAAAAGCTTTGAGTGTTTTATGAAACAAAAACAATTGAAAGTACATTTGAGTGTAATGTATAGAATTATGGGTGGTGTTCTGAGAATGGAAAACAAGACTTCCTAGAGTAAGTACAAGCCAAGAGAATAAATGGAAGACAAATAAGACTTGAGTCTCTGCATAGACCTTGGAGACCCAATACTTATCCATGGAAATTAAATCTTATTTAAAAGTGTAAGAAAGTGTTGCATTAATTTATAAGAGGAGATAGTTCACTGCAAGATCTATTTTTCATTTTGCTTTTCTCTTCATCTTGGTATGTGATTCATTAGCTTAACATGTGATGATCCTATAGTTTTCCTTCCATTGCATATCATTGGAGGCAGTTTATTCATATTACAGAATGTTACATAATTTACCACCTGTTCTATGCAAGTTGTATTGAGTGCTTGATTTACGGTGTGGTGCGGGCAGAGGGAAAGAAGCGAGAGCTAACACTGCAGTATGGTCAACCTTGAAAAACACAGTTCAGCAAAATAGCGTGTAAGATAAGCGAAGATATGTGTCGCTTATGACAGTTATAAATACTCATTCACTGTGTGATTCTTCGAGTCTGGTGCATCACTTTCATCACTAGTATCCTCTGATGTGTTGATAATTTAATCAATTGCATTTTCTATTATACCATCGTTTCTGCAGTATTTCACTTCCAGCTCTTAGACCTTCGTGCAATATGTTGCGGTTATGGAAGATAATGCTTCTATAGCAAGTTTCCGCATATTTGGAGTCGACATATCACCAGTAATGTTGCATCCTCTGAAAACTTTCCTTAGTTTTGCCCATGCCAGTTCAATTGCATTCAGATCACAGTTATACGGAGGTAGACAATAATGTGTCCCCTTTCGAGAGCCATAACATGCACAACATACCTTTGTTGTAAACTGGTTAGCTAATTAACCTAGAAATTGATCAAAACAATATATGGCGGACATGATAAAGCTTAGCACATTAGCCACTAGATGTCAGTGTATAGCACATTACAAGTTTCAAAGTTTTCATCTGTGTTTACAGAGTTAGGCGAAACTTACCGAATGAGGACTTGGAACCCGAGCACTCAACTTATTGCGCACGTACTGAAACTGCTCCTCAAAATGAATGTCTATCAGTATAGATCATTAATTTTGTTTCCATATGTTCACATCTGACCTGCTGGCCTAGGTACGCTGGGATCAGGAGGCATTCAAACTCGTTTACAATATTAAAATAAGAATTAATGTATTTGAAAAGCAAGATAAGCATTTCATCCTCAAACTTATTTAAACTCCCTTTCTCTTTTCTTCCTCTATGAAAATGTGTGTTATAGATAACACGAATAATCAATATTTGGGCATGTTTGAATCGTGACTGATTCCTTCATTTATTAGTTTTAAGAGTCATTCACTATTGTGAGGCTTACCTGATTTGCTTTACCCTTCCCTACAACCATCCTAAACCTTGGGGAAAATAAAACATATGGCTTGAGGGTATGCTATTCATTACGTTGTCCTGGATGCCAGTACAAATGCATCCAGTTAACATCCCTAACTTCCCCAGAGTGAGCTCAACCTCAGAACCCAGCAGGGTATGTTGCGAGTACATTCCATTTAGACAAGAATGACTGCTGTTGATAAAATATTTACAAATTTTGCGATTTCATCAGTATGTTTATTATTGCCACTAATGACATTTGGATGTCAGTTTGTAATCATTAACCTCTTACCTCTCTTCCTTTTTTATTAATGTCAATGGACAGAGGAATATGAAATACTCTGCAATTGCCATGCTTGTAATCTCTGTTTTGTGAATGTTGAATTTGATAAACCTTTTGTTGATTAAGTTGTATAGCACTTAAATCTTCAGTTGGGCTTTGAAAATCAGACACTGCAGATTTCTTTTCAGTCAACTGCAGTGATGATTAATGGAATTGCATACCTATTAAGAGTTTACATCCAACTTTTGTTGAAATTTGAGCTGATATTGCTAAGCACGAGTGTTTGTATATCAGAAAACTTCTGTTCATGACCATATCATTCCAAGGATTTTGCATTAGTAGTCATTTGATGGAGAGTATGAGTAGGATAACCGTCATAGCTGGTCTTAATTAGTATTTTCCTATTGATGGTTACTTTCAACCTCATTCCAATCCACCAAGGGTTGGTTGAGTGCACACTGGAAGACATAACAGCTTGAACCAAGTGATGTCAGTGATAGATTGAATGAAACTAAAACTTATTGCCTCTCGTGGATAGAAATGCTTGTTGCAGGTATTGTCAGATGCTGTATGAAAGAAAGCATTGAAGGTGCTGGGATTACAACTTCCCCACAAAAAACAGAAATTTTCCACTTTGCACATCCTTTTTCCTTTTTATATCTGCCTTCAGCATAGTTGTCCCTTTCCAGGTATTGCCTTTGTGTTTAACCATAATTAGTTAATTAAAACTTTCTTCACTCATTTGTATGAAATTAAGGAGTTGATCCTCTCACAGCCAATGCTAATGTTCCTTTTGTAATGTAAGCAGACCAAAAATCTAAAATTAGCTTTAGCTAGACAACGGATAATATGAAATAAATGCTGTTTCTTTAACACTTGTAAAACGAGGCCTGCCCAAAAGTCGAAGACCCTGGCCTCTATCAAACTGGGAGCGATGGAAAAGTCTAGGGTTCATTCCATGGGGCAATACCTTGAGTCTAAAAAGCCCCCCAATCTCAAGATGGGTGGAAGTGAATATTCCACTTACATGCGTCAACCCTGCAGGGAAGACTACCAAAAATCTAGGTTGGGCTGCCTGGTGATCTAGCACACCTTCTACTAGCTATGCAGGCTAGTACCCGGGACTTTTTAGGCAACCCTCTACCCCCTCCGGTGGCCGAGGCCTGGCCGGAGGTACCCAATCTCCTGCAGGTGTCGGAAACACACTAACCCCTCGAGTCCAACCCAATCAGAACAACTCCCCTTTGGGAGGGGCCATTCAGCCCAAGGATTGTCCTAAAACCTAGAGAAATCAGAAAGTAACACTGAAACTGCCTTTGACAATAAAACTTGATATTAAGTTTCACTCCCCCCCCCTCCCCCCAACTCCCTTTTATCTCTTCCGATGTACGTTCTACATTAGCAGCAAACCAGAAGAGAATGCATAAAAAATAGTCAAGTAAATGTTACAGTGCATACATCTGTTAATGATTTTTCTTGATCATGGTCGCTGACACAGTAATGCTGTAACTGCTTATGTCTTTCTATCATAACTCACATAACAAAAAGATATTCAAATTGCAAGATGAAACAGCAGCATACCAAGCCTTTAGATGTCTAACAAACACAAATTCACATGAGCAAAATTGATTTACAGTTAAGCTAAACTGAACAACTTTTGGTAGCCTGTCTCTGTAGTGTAGGTGGTAGTTTCATGTTTGAGAGGTCCCCAGTTCAAATCTTATTCAGGTTCGAGTTGTCTGGGTAAGGTATTTCTTATCCTCAAAGGTGAATGTTGGGTAACTCAAATTTCTATGGACCCTGGGTTCATTTGAGCATCATTTTACCTTACCTATTTCATTGTCCAACATGACCTAATCATTAAGTATCTTAATTTAAAAAGAAAAGTTCTGGTAACTCATATTACACATTGAGGTCAAAACATTTAAACTTTAGTAGGTGTAGTTTGTTCTGTTAGTCATTGTTCAATACTGTTAAGAGGTTTGTAATTAAACAGCAATGTTATAAATGCACTGCAAGCATAATTAAAACAACTCCTTTATATTATTTATTTCTTGCAGCTAGCTTGCGTTAAAGCATTAATAATTATTTATTCATCCTATGATCATTGTACATGATATGGGATACATCAATGGGAATAATAAAAGGATACAATAAGTAAAGAATGCAATAATTGTGAAGCTTTAATTTTTCCCTTATTAATATTTGTCAAAATTTGTGACTTTACAGAACCATCAATTGCATTAAATTATGTCACAATAGAGATATTACAATTTAAAAATGTGTGTTCGAAATTAGGAAAATTAAGGTAATCTTGTCATTAGTGACCACTGACTGACATGCCTTTTGTGCTGAAAACAGACTAAATAAAGATAGCTCTGAATTTCTTAAGCAGTAGAAAACAATGCAAGAAAAAAGAGAAAATACAAAACTTTTTGCTGTCTGCATTTGATGTTGGTATCATTTCATTATGAACCACTTTTTTTTCTTCCTTGTCAGATCAGAATGAAGAGTTCTTTTCACAAAGGGACAAATGTAGTACCAAACAAACAAAGCTTCCAGTGTGTAAGGACTATGATACAATGAAGCAAAAATTAATATAATTTTGAGTCAAACTAATACTCAGTGCTCCACTTATTGCAAGTATTTACCTAGAACACGTTTCATTAGGATCTTCCTAACATCATCAGCTGTTGTTGACTAATGGACGTTGGTTTGGTTAACTCATTGGAGGCGATAGGTGCGTCTCTGTCGGTAGCTTGATGAACTTGAAGTTTGGGTTTTCATCAAAGGTAGTGTCAAAATTAAACAATTTTCTTTCATATTTCTTTATGAAGATTTTTTTTCCCACGTTAATGCAGCTGGAACTTGGACACTTTTTAATAAGTGGATTTCTTGTTCTATATCACGATTCTCCTTCCAAAAATGATACGCTACCACCGATTTATCTATTTCTTTGTTCCTGATGTTCCTAAAATGCTCTTTAAGCATAACTTGAACATTAGGCTTGAAGATCATTTTAGAAACATCAGGAACAAAGAAATAGTTAAATTGGCGGTAGCGTATAATTTTTGGAAGGAGAATCATAATATTGAACAAGAAATCCACTTATTTTAATTTCGACACTACCTTTGAAGAAAACCCAAACTTCAAGTTCATCAAGATACCAACAGATGCACCTATCACCTCCAATGAGTTCACCAAACCAACCTGCATTAGTCGACAACAGCTGATGTTAGGAAGATCCTAACGAAGTGCATTCTAGGTTAATACTAGCACTAAGTGGAGCACTGAGTATTAGTTTGACTCAAAATTATATTAAACAAAGCTTATTACAAATGGCATTGCTCCTAAGGCTCAGGAATGCATTTCATACTGTGGACAGTTGTAATGTTTTTACTTTTAGTCAAATAGTGACAATATTGTAAATTTGATTATTAAGCAGTTGTTGCAGTTGTATACCACACTGTTAAAAATTATAGATAAAAGCAAAACCTACTAAAACTTAACCCAAAACAGAAAGTGAAATAAGATTTTATGTTTACTGAAGGCAAATAGGTTGCTTATTACAGAGTTAAAAGTATTGAACCTTAGATTTAATTTGTGCACTATATTGCAAAGGTTCTCATTTGTGTAAATTGTTCTCTTGCTCTTTCTTTGAAATTTGTCTTAACTTAGATTCTGTAATTGTTCTAAGATAATGTGTGTGAGAGGACACAGTAAAACCTGCTGAAACTGATTTATATACTGTAAATGTAGACAAACAAATAATAAATCTTGGAAAAGAATATTAAATACTCAAAACTGAAAAAGATGCCTAGGAGGGAAAGTTTTCTGCATAAACAATCTTACTAAGATAGATTACTATGTGCATAATACATAGATGTGTGCTAAATTTTAAACATAGCCATTAATTTTTAGTATGACTGTACTTCACTGTAAAGTTTTAATGCAGGATGCAAAAAGATTATAGTGTTCTCTTGTGAAGTCACAATAGTGCACTTCGGGCAGATATGTAAAGCACTGCCATTATGTGTAAGTTGAAAATACTGCAAAACACATAAACCTATTTCTTATTTGCAGACTTTTATTTTAAATGATTCCTTCAATCTAATACTATGTGATCACTTCTTTTTTAAATTAGAATACGAATCTTTGCAAAACAAAATATTGTGAAAATGGATCACTGGAACAGTTGTTCCATTTTAGGCAGGTTTTACTGTATTTTTACTATTAGATAAGGAATGTGGGGTTTAGAGGTTTTATTTGTAAGGTTTACATCTGAACCATCCTAAAGTTTTGTGATAGTATGACACTTTTAAGTTCATTTGATATTCTTGTTTTCAGTTACCATTTAAGTATTTAACTCCTATTCTGCTCATTCAACAATGATATTGCACACATGTTTAATAATACCTTATGTCAAAGAAAATTAAAACCTGAACAGTAAAGTACTCATTGCCTTCGGTACAACTATTTTAACTCATGGTGAAAATTAGTACAAAATTAATAATTTGCAATGAAAGCGAATTTTTCCGGCCCCTTTGGCAATGATTAAGCCACTTTGCTTTGTGGATTAAGTGGCACTTATATGCTAACACTACAAAGGCTGTACTTATGTCTTTCTTTTCTTTGCTTCCAGTGTTCCATTGGCAGGCTACAATCATGGGGCCAGTAAGTTCGCTTTTATACATTTCATTAATTTTTAATTGGATTTTAAAAGTACAAAGTTGATGCTGATTGCCTTTAAAACTATGTGAGATCTAGAAATATAATCAGTAAAGTTTCAGTCTCATTTGCAAGCCCTCGTAATTCATTTATTTTCCTTGCATAGTTCTGACAAATAAAAGGCATAAGCAATAGCTTAGAACTCACACTGCAGTTTTATAATATATAAGAAATGCATAAGATTTGTCTTTCTTCACAAATTGCTTTATACCATTGACTGCAGGTGCTTAGGTAGTCTGAATTACCTCTAAGGCATTTTATAAACTCATGCTTGTAATTTTAGTGAAGGAAATAAGGAGATGAATTTAGCATTTAATTTTGTAAATGAAAATTAACAAATCCAATAGCCTCTGAAAAATTCCAAATTTATAACTAGAGGTGCAATTAACTATTTTAGATAGCTTTAGTCCTCTAAAGCTAAAAGATGTCTTTAAAAAATGCAGAAATAACTCATATGAAGCAAAAGTCAGTGCATAACATTTTTCAAGTATGACCTAATTTATTCTTTTGTTTTCTATTAATACAGAATCTTCATGCTGATATTAGAATTCCTAGATTTTTGACACCTGAACAGACTAAAATATTTTGCTATTTTTAACTCAGTTTTACTTATAGTTGCATTGCTTACCATTATTTATATTCAGGTTTTACAGCTTAAGATGAAAATGAAAAAACAAACATGAACTGTTCAAAAACCAGTCCAAACATTGGAAACATTTCTTGGTATTCTGTAATAGTAATTTGCTCAAGCTCAGATGTGATAACTAGGAAAATATTCCAGAAGTATAATACCCCATAAGTTTGTAACAGTGATGAAAAAATTAGCTTTATCAAAAATGAGCATAAATAACCTAAACTAAAGGAAAATGAATACCATTCTCATGTCTGAGTGATCAAGCATATTTGGCTGGTAATTAGAAATATCTGTTTGAATCCATCATGTACTTAATTTATTTTTGGAAGTATTTTAATGTTTAATACTTGGGGCTCTATATATTTTTAACGGACAAGATATTCAAATTATAAGGCATTTGCACTTAAGCAGAAAAAGTAATGTTCTTTCTTTTCACAATGTCAAGAAGAATGAGGGTAGTAATGGAAGCAAAAAGTTTGCACAGACCATATTAATCTACATATGTTTGAGGAGATTTAATAACTTCCTTTTCTATGAAAACTATTAGCAGTTTTTGCATGCCTGCATAAACAGTTTAAACCCAATAAACTTCTGCAGCTGAAAATTGTCATGTAGTACATATTGTATTTGTCTGAAAGATGAGGGGGTGTGAAATAAACAGAGGCAATTCTGCTTTTCAGTTCTGGGCCAAAATAAAATTTGCTTTTAATTTTAGAATAAATTATTACTAATATTTTTGCATTTTATATTTAAAAAAAAACTATATAAAGCTTTCCTCTTTTCAGCCTGACAGTCCGTACCAGGGAGGAGTTTTCTTTTTAACTATTCATTTCCCAACAGATTATCCATTTAAACCACCTAAGGTAAGCTTTATCTTATAATTCTTCCTGAACATAAAAGTGTGTAGATTGGTCAGCAGTGGGCATTGCAATAAGTAGCGATACTTTATGACAGTATAATTGCATATCTGTTGTAAAAAAATTTCATGCTGTCTTACAAGTGATATTAATACTATTTTACAACATTATTGATTTACATTATTGATTTAATCTTAAACTATGGCCAAAAGTATGGGGAAATTTTAGCAAGTTAGAGGAGTCTTACTGTATTGTTTTAAATCTGTTATTTAGAATGGTTTGTAAATATTTTTGTGATTGTTTGGCTGCCTGATGCTAAGCAACTGGGGATATCAAAGGAAGTGCTAATTGTTTCATCTCGAAGCAAACAATGAAAGCTCTCTGACACAAATGGCCGAAGTTAAAACAGGGATCCTGTGTTCAATCCTTGTACTGTCCTCACTAATTCTAATCTAATTATATGCGATGACTTCTTTATTAAATGAAAATGTAAACCTTTGTAAAACAAAAAATGGGGGATCTCTAGAAAGATTGCATTCCATTTTAAGGAGGTTTTACTGTCTTTTTACTACTAGATAAAGGCTTAAAGGGTTTATTTGTAAGGTTTACATGTAAACCATCCCAAAGTTTTCTAATAGTATTGCACTTTTAACTTCACTTTGTAGCGGTTTAATTGGATGATAGTGGATGCTGAAGAATTTCTCACCTTTGGTGTCGATCCTGTAGAAATCTAGTAGCTTCCCCGGCAGCTCTATATCTGCAACTCACCTCAGTAGCTCTGGAGCGATGAGATCTTCTCTCGGGCGTAGTAGCGCAGCAGAGGAATTATTGGTTCTACTGATGAATAATTAATAATTCATACTTGCATTCCAAAGTAGAATATTTAATTCTGCATAAACATTTCTTTACGTGCTTTCACACAGTTTTAACTATTATAAGAATCTAGTCTTTTTTCTAAGAGCAAATGATTCAACAATTAACTATTTCTTAATGGCGCACATGCTACTGATGCATCACACAAATGCATTCACATAGGAACTTTTCTGTTAACTTGCAGAGCATCACAGAACACATCTTGCCATGGCAATCTTATGTAGAAGAAAAATCTTTTAAATATTTATCAATTTCCTTTCATACGAGGTCATGGTTACCTACCTTACATTATTTCTCTATTTTATTACAAATTTCAATCTGACTATTCTTAACAAAAAATGAAATATCTGCTACAACTCCAGACTAATCCTCCATCCTGGGTATTCTCTTGGATCCGGAACCCTTCTGGATAGCTTGTAATAATTGATCCACACCGACCATATTTGACCCGTTAACTTCCCCCCAAAAATGGAGCAGCTAACATGCCACCTGTAGACCAGTACAAGTCTAATGTAGGTTTACAAATAACGCACACTGTCCACTTCTGAATTCTCTTGGCCCCTAAATTGCCTTTAGAGATCAGGGCTGCTTCATCTTACTCACATACGTTTGTTTCCATAACAATGAAAGACACTAAGACAGCAGAAAAAAAATTGTGAATGTCAGTTGATTGGCTGTCAGAAGTTAGTTGTACACCAGAAAGTATGTATATATTTCTATGTCTATTTGTGTTAGTTCTTTTGGCCACGCCACAGTGTTGATTCTTCATAAACACCTGAAGGAAGTGGCTCATTTTCTTCCTAACTGCCACTTTTATCCTCAACACCTCCCTCAAAACCTGAAAACTCGCCATCAATATTCAAATCATGTCAAACAACAAAAAGTTCTCCACATTTTCTAAGGTCATATCAGAAGCCTGTACACATCCTATGCAAGTTAATTCATTTGCTACATAACTAGGATGAGCCAAGGTTAACACTGGAATTTAACAATTTCAAACATGTTATTCAATTAACTCACAATAGATAAAAGAAATTACTCAACCCTAAGAGAGTATAAATAACTAACTTCTTGAGTGAAAACAGTTGCATAATGCTACCATAAACTTCAGTTATGAAATACTGTAATAAGAGTTACATATATTGCTGACAGTTTTTTTGCAAGTGTCTATGTGAGACACAACATATACAATGATTATCACTTGGTAGCGTAAACTGAACCATAGAACCTTGAACCTGAGATGTCGCTTGTGCAGCTATACATATATACATATCATTTGTATGCACACAAAATGGAAATACTTGCAAATTAGATGCATTTAATGCAAAGAATGACTTTTGCTACGATGAAACAAAATGGGAAATTTCAACAATTTATTTATATAGTCTCTACTTAATGATACCATAGATGTATACTGCCTTTAGTGGGCTTTAAATCAGTTTTCCTTGTGTTTAAATAACTTAAATACGTAAGATACGAATGTGTATTTATGAAGCGTTTTTACATTTAAAAATTTAAATGTCCTATGCTGTTTATTGGGTATTCATTCCTGGCCCATGCAGGGTTTAAAGGGCCTCTGATGAAGTAGTTACAGTCAAAATCAATCACTTCCTCATGTGCAAAATTTGAGTAAGATAAACAAATCTCAGGATGAGAGATAAAGTAGCTGAAATACTTGTGAACAGGAGTGTCATAAATTAACTCTGGAAAGTGTGCCTGCTCCAGTATAAAGTTATCAGTTTAAGTGAATGAAAGGAAACACATAGTGACATGTGTGGTAGCAAATGTACTGAGAAACTTGATTTAAAGAATTCTCATTTACCAGTTTTGGCAGAATTTTGCCTAACTTCATTGATTTTAATATTTGATAGTCACATGTCACTATCAACCAAGCCTTTAATTTCAAAGTTGAAGAAGTTATATCACTAAGAGTACCTAGTCGAATATTGTAGGGAAATTTAGATCAACTATCCAGATCTGCGATTTGTATTCAAAAAGCTTTTTGTAGAATGTACAACAGTAGCTTTGTATATTGGAAAACTTTTCTTGACAGCAAAATTGAGAAGTGAAATAGGTGTGCTTATATATTAGCTTGATCATCAATTAAGTTTTAAAAATGTAGCACATGCCTATCAAAGGAGAGGAAAACAACAAAATGGTTATCTTAAATTCAGTAAAACACCTAGCAATACTGAAGATTTGCACCATAAATTTGTATACCTGTGTGTCATTTATGTACACCATGCCATATAAAGTATCATAAGATGATCATGTTACCTTTTTAACTTGTGTCTTGAAGATTCTTCTGCCTGTCTCTTGGAATTCTGGATACCTGTATAAAAAATCAATGCAGTGTTTCATACCTACTAATATCCTCCTTCATTCAGCATTTTATTGGAAAATAGGCATTCCAACATGTCATGGTGCCCTATAGACAGATTCACATTGCTCTGCCATCAGTATGCTGCATTGCACTCAAAGATCAAGACTTGTTTCCATATCATATGGACAGTCTCGATAGATGCCTTTATGGTGCAATCTCAAATACTGCTAATTGTAGCTAGGGAATAGGTCCATGTGAAAAGTTCTCTTAACGAGCTCATCGGACACCAACCTCTGATTCAGCTGCCGAACCTGATAGAAATACTACCTATATAATTAGATGTAACATGAATGTGCATTTATAGATACCGTAGACTTGCTTAAAAAATGAGGTCATAGATTGAAAAGTGAAGACAAATGAACACAAAAATGCTAGGAGGGCTCGATTGACTTCTGCTCATATTTTGTGCTCACTATTCATTCTAAAATCCAATAGAGCCAGGGCTTCCTCATTTCAACCCATTTGTTTTCCCTGCACCTTCTTTCTCCAACCTTCATACCAGTTTTACTCTTAATTCTGTTGCGCATCCTGCATCAACCTTTTTCTCCAGATGGATGCCTATGCAATATCTGCTTATGTAGTTTGTGGTTTACGTTCCACATGCCCCACTGTGCTCAGCAAAAATTAACTGTTTCCTGACATTCAGTTGAACACTTGGAGTGGTCAGTATGATCCTTTTGTACAAAACTGTTTTGCATACTTGACTAGCTAAACGCATTTCATATATCATTGGCATAAATTTATATCAACATTTACAAATTGTAACAGTGCTTTTCGAAATTAATGATTTCTTTTATACTAGCCGCGTGCAAGCTAAGGTTTGGATGAGAAGAGCTAGACTGAAAAATGCAATGCCACATCCGCGATTTGAACCACGGATCTTCCAGTCTCCGTCAGGTTGCTCTTAGCCATTGAGCTACTATGGCCAACATGACAGATTCTCCAACCGACTAGTGTATTTCCTGGTAAACCACTAGGGGTTTTCGTATACAATGAGATTGCACCTTTTTGTGGCGACTTAGTATGCTGTAAGCGCCTAAGTCCCACGCTTCATAGTTAAACCACTATTTTTTAGGTAAATTGATGGAAATTAATCATTTCTTCCACATTAGCTGTGTGTAGGCTAAGGTTTGGATGTTAAGAGCCAGACTGATAAATCAATGTTTTTGTTTAGAAATTACAGCAACAAGGGCCCTTCACAGATCATTCAATTCCACATTCAACTCAGTTATAGTAGGAAGCTGTATTGAAAAGAAATAAAAACTTATAAGATGAAAAATATGACAATAGGTACTTATAAGATGAAATACATGCAGAACTAATGACATTTTTAGCAACTTGCTTAACCCATTAATGCACGGCGGTCTATTTATAAACAGCCATGTATATCATTTATTTACTTATTTTACATGAATTCTCAAGAGTTATTTTCACTATATGTCATTCACTGATGTTATCTGATTATGTGAACACTTTGTCTTTTAAAAATTTACATATTGTGTAGTTTATTAATTTACAACAGTAAGGTGCTAATGACAGCAGTGTGTGAAAGTACACTATTACATTTATCTTGTTATGTTTACCTCCCAGTCTTCTGTAATACCATAAACTTGATAAAGGTTCATATTATTATATCACACAACGAATCTGTAGCTTATGCATTTCTAATGCTAATGAATATCAGCTGAAAGTCTTTATAGACCAGGTGATTTTGGGCCACTGGGTGAATAGAAAGGCAAACAAAATATATTGCAGACATTCTGTATGCTGAACTAATACATTATAATTTTATTTTTATTTTATTTTTTGGGGAAAAAATTGTGCGTAAATGGGTTAAAATAGTGGCTAATGTTTAAACACAGTACTTTATTGCTGGTTGTCAAATTGACTCCCTTCAGGTATGCTAGTGTTAACCATGAGCTAATCCACCTGAATTGTTTATAAGTAGTTCAGTGATTAAGCTAGTCATATTATGTAATTAGAAATCCAGCACTGAATGTGTGTGGAATATTTGAGTCTGCTTTCAGCCTACAATGCCCATGTAATAGTACCTTGGAATTTTGCCAGAGCATATATAGTAATCAGACAAGAGATTTGGTGCTTAAAAGTGATGGAAGAAAGTTGGCAAGCAAAGCTGAAGGTGCATCACTATTAACCCTAGAAATGCTGTGTCTGGTTCATGTTTCCTTTTGCGACTGAAGGCTGAATTGGGCTATCATAGAATTTATTTAGTTTTGAATTTTTCTGATGCAATAACTAATACACATGAATCTTTATTCATCAGCCTTCTTCAGTGAAATACTATGCACTGTTACTTTAAGCAACATGATTAGGTAGAACTACCTTTAGGCTGGAAGGGTTAAGGTTACACATAAGCAGAATTTTACTCTGAAAGCTTACTAAAGGAGATGAAAAAACAGCCTTCTACCCTTATGACTTTTTAATCAACATACAGAATGATTCAGGCTAAGCACCCGCTACTGCACAGTTAGGCATTTGTAGGATCCTGCATTTGACCAATTTTGGAGGGGAAAGAAAAGGAAGCTTGGGAAGCCTTCATGGAGGGTGTTCATGGATTTTTAGGCAACAAAAGAGATGACAACTACAAGCGTTTGGACACAGTGCTCCTGCAAAAAATACCGTAACCTTGGATGCAACATATCCCTTAAGATCCGTTCTCTCCACTCCCACCTAGACTTTTCCCTCCTAGTTGTGGAGCTGTTAGTGATGAACATGGGGAGAGATTTCATCAGAACATTTCTGTTATGGAACAAAGATATCAGCGCTGTTGGAATGAAGTAATGCTTAAGGATTACTATTGGTCTTTATATAGGGGTTCTGCAGAACTCCATCACGAGAGGCAAGCTAAAAGCGACAAAGTTAATAGGCCACCACATGATTCTCTTTAGACACGACTATCTGCAAAGTATTTTTCCAGCAATTTAGAACTCTTAGCATGTAATTACCAATTTAAAAAATCAAATGCACTTTCATTGTTAGCATGTATGTAATTAAAATGTATCCTTTTCTCTCAATCTGTTAATATTGTTACCCTAGCGGCAGACTCGCGATGCCGATCAATAAATGATGGCCGGTGGAGATTCGGGAAACTTTGGGGCCGATCGTTACCGGAAGCGACAGTCAGTTGAGCGAATTGTTTTTAAAAATAAACAGTTTTAGGTTATCTAGCAAATTGTAATTGTGAACAGTGTATTGCTACGAAAATAAAGTGCAGTTTTTTGTGTTTGTAACCTCGACTTTTTATTTCACGAACACACAAAGTCACAACTGGTGTCAGAAGTGGGATCACGGCCATGGAATCGGCACTGGAAAAGATTTTACACAAAATGGAAGAAATGAAGACGGCCAACGACAACATCGCCGAGAAGATGCAAGAACTGAAGGCCGAAATAACAGCGAAGACGGAAGCGGCAAATAACAACCTGGCCGCGGAAATAACAGCGAAGACGGAAGCGGCAAATAACAACTTGGCCACGACAATGACCGCAAAGATGGCCGAACTGACCACAGAAATGAGGGCAGCGAACGACAGCCTGGCTACGGAGATGAAAGCGGCAAACGAGGACCTTGCCGTGAAGTTTGAAGAACAGTTGGCCGGCGTGAGGGATAACGTGACGGAGCTGGGCAAGCGGATGGGCCAAGTGGACGAGCGCGTCGAGGACCTGGCGAGCCGCGTTAATGAGCTGGAAGGAAAGGCCGACAGCAGCGTCAAGTCCCTGAACGCCATGGTAGAGGACGTCGTCGGCAGGAAACTGAAGGATTGGAAGGCCGACGCGCCGGGACGCGACACATCTGCACGCGTCAAACCGCCGAAATATGACGGCGCGTCAACATTTGAGGTCTTCCGCCGCCAGTTCGACACAGTGTCCAAGCACAACAGATGGTCACCGGAGGAGGCCACACAGCTAATAGCCAGCCTCCAGGGACGGGCCGCGGAAGTCCTAAACGCGGTGCAGACAACGGCGGCGCCCAAGGACATCTGGGAGGCTCTGGAGAATCGTTTCGGGAACCACCGCTTAGCCGCAGCGTACCGCAGCCAACTAAAGGCAAGGTCACAGCAGCCGGGGGAGACGCTGCAGGAGTTCGACATAGCGATTGAGCAGCTGGCTAGCAAGGTCTTGGTTGACCTGCCACTGGAGTTCGTATCCCGGGAAGCCGCCTACAACTTTGTCGACGGGGTACGGGTCACGGAGATTCGTCAGCGCCTAATGCTCGGCGATTATAAAACCATCCACGAGGCGCTGACAGCGGCATTAAGGATGGAGGCGGCCAAGGTAGCATCTATCCCGACGTCGAGAACGAGGAGTGTCCGCTACGCCGGAGACAGAAGACCAGCTGAGGGACGCCGGCGAACACCTAGTGGCCTGTGTTGGTGTGGACAGCCCGGGCACCTGCAGAGAGACTGCCCACACCAGGAAGGGCAGTGGCAAGAACGAGTAAGGCCCGGCGTGGAGAGGGGTACGTCGGCGCCATTACCACCATCCCCTCGAGTGACAATCCGCGCTGTCAGCCGGCGGATGGATGACAACCTCATCGCGGACGGCTGGGTAAGAGGAAAGCCGTGCCGCGTGCTGGACACCGGGGCGGCCGTGACCATCATCAGACCTGACGTGGCGAAGGATTTGCCGACGAGGAAGCCGAGCCGACCATACGAGCTTGTGACGGCATCGGGCGACACCATGCCTGTGGAGAAGGAGGCCCTGCTGGAGCTGACCTTGGGACGGAGTGTCGTGCGTCTGTGGGTGTTCGTCGCGAAGGTGGCTGAGGAGGTGATTCTGGGACTGGATGCCCTCAGGAACCACGAGGCTACGGTCGACGTCGGCAGGAAGGTCCTACGGCTCAACGGAGAAGAGGTTATACTCCGTCAAACTGAAGAGCGCCTTGGAATCGGTAGGGTCGCCTTGAACGAAGACGTGGTTGTCCCCGTGAGGAGCGAGGTGATGGTGACGGCGCGACCGGAAGGCCGGACAGCAGGTTTGATTCAGAGGCCGCAGGAGTACGACTTCACCTCGGAACATCGCAGAGGGAAGAGCCACGGTAACGCGGACGCTATGTCCCGAAGACCCTGTTCAGAAGAGTGCGGCCAATGCACAAGAGTGGAGGAGAAGGAGCGTGCCGCAGCAGTTCGAGTAGTCACGGCAGTGCCTGCGGATGGCTGGGATAGCGCAGGCCTGAGGAGGGAGCAGCTGGCGGACGCAGACTTGGGGCCACTCTTGAGGGAAGTGGAGACAGGGACGAGACCAACCTGGGCGGACGTCGCACCGAGGAGCGCCACCTACAAGTCTTACTGGGCCTAGTGGGACTCGTTGAAGACCAGAGAGGGTGTGCTGTTCCGGGTATGGGAATCACCCAATGGGAAGACGCAGAGAGAACAGTTGGTACTTCACTGGAGTAAGGTTCCGGAAGTCTTGGAAGAAGTGCACGCCGGTACTTCAGGACGACACCTAGGAGCGAACCGAACGATTGACAAACTACGGCAGTGCTACTACTGGTTGAGGCTCCGAGCAGACGCTGAGAGATGGTGCCGTCAGTGTCACGTGTGCGCGGCGAGTCGCGGCCCCCAGACTAGGAGCCGGGGTCGCATGCAACAGTACAACGTCGGAGCGCCATTCGAACGGATCGCCGTTGACATTGCTGGACTGTTCCCAATATCCGACCGAGGCAACAAGTACCTGGTGGTGGTCGTGGATTACTTCACTAAGTGGCCGGAGGTGTATGCCATCCCGAACAAAGAGGCAAGGTCAATCACAGACTGCCTCGTGGAGCAAGTGTTTTGCCGATTTGGGGTGCCATTAGAGCTGCACAGTGATCAAGGCACCAATTTTGAGTTCAACCTGATGAGGGAGGCACTAGAGAGACTTGGGGTTAACAAGACCAACACAACACCTCTACATCCCCAATCGGATGGCATGGTCGAGAGGTACATAAAGACCTTGGAGGAACACTTGAGGAAGGTCGTGGCCAGCCATCAGCGAGACTGGGACGTCAAGGTGCCACTGTTCTTGCTGGTCTACCGCTCGTCAACACACGACACCACGGGGATCACGCCAGCCAGCTTAATGTTCGGCCGAGAGTTATGCCTCCCCTATGACCTGGCTTTTGGTAGCCCTCCGGGGGCGAAACAGCCAGCGACCGAATATGTGGAGAACCTGGTGGACCACCTCCACGACATGCACGAGTTGGTTCGCCAGAACATCCAGAAGACGAGCGACCGCATGAAAACCTGATACGACAGGCAAGCCAACAGCCAAGGGTTCCAGCAAGGTGACCTGGTCTGGTTGTACCGCCCGACCCGAACCAAGGGATGCTGCCCGAAGCTTCAGCAGCCATGGCAAGGACCGTACCGTGTGGTGAAGAGGATTAACGACGTGGTCTACTGCATCCAGAAGGTGCCCCGAGGAAAGATGGTGGTACACCTGGATCGCCTGGCCCGCTACGAAGGCGCTGTTCGGGACGACCAGCCTTGAGGAGGGAGCTGTGTTACCCTGGCGGCAGACTCGCGATGCCGATCAATAAATGATGGCCGGTGGAGATTCGGGAAACCACAGGGCCGATCATTACCGGAAGCGACAGTCAGTTGAGCGAATTTTTTTTAAAAATAAACCGTTTTTTGTGTTTGTAACCTCAACTTTTTATTTCACGAACCCACAAAGTCACAATATGTAATACTTCTGCTTTGTGTATATCATAGAAACTAGAGCTAATGAAATTTTTTCATTGTCATTTGTTTTTCTCAACCCAAAATTAGGAATTGGCTTATGAAGTGCTCCAAACATTCAAACATTATTCTTTTGCTGCCCAGTGTAATCTACCTGAGTGAATATCAGTTATTCAGAGTACAGAAGGAAGAGCTGGACAGAATTACAACCTGGAATGAAAAGAAAGAGGCAGCCAGTCAGGAAAAGGCTGAGAGAAATATGCATACTTGCACAGGACTAGAATGAATTTGAAAGTGGCTGAAGAAACCTGACTCCTAAAGGCATAAGGGATAGAAAAAGAAGAAAGGAATTGAAAAAACTATTTGTAGTTGGGTTGTCTCTTTTTTTTCTTTTTTTTTTTTTTTTCACTTACATTTTATATTTTTGAAGGACTGGTTTCAGAAGCCATTGCCTCCATACCTCTTTCCAACTGTCTGTTGCTGTCTACTCTCTCTGGGGGTAGAACTATGAAACTCTGTCAAACTATCTACTGGCAGGATTTCAAAGTTCAAGAGAGGAGAGCAGATGGCAACAGAGTTGAAAAGAGGTTGATAATGGAGGCGATGGCTTCCGAAACTAGTCCCTCAAAAATATAAAATGTGACAAAATGTCAAAAAAAAAAAAAAAAAAAAAAAAAAAAACTACAAATAGTTTTTTCAACTAACTTTGACGTCACTGTTACTAAATTCCTCCAATCATGCATAAGAAGCAAGTAATTTATTCTGGGGTTAATATATTGCAATGCCAGCCTTTAAACCCTGATCTTGCATGTGTCAGCAGTAGTATCACCTAGTACTCTGTGTTAATGGGCAGCATTTCCATCCTTTTGTGGGATGTTTAATTTAAAATAAAAAATACATAGGTTTAGCTGTTGGTGTCTGTAAAATACTTAAATAAAATCTTTTCTTTTCATTGCATTTTATTAAATTGTTAAATAAAAATCCTCATCTCATTATTGGCAAACACACAAACATTTTTAGATATGTTTGATAGTTACAGACTGCAATTATCTATTTGATTTAACTTAATGCATATAAAGAATATTTGCATACTTTTGTTTATTAATTCAAAGCAAAGCAATTGTATTTTATTTTCAGTTGTATTTTCATGCTTTTAATAAAATAAGTGTTCTCATAAACTTTTTCGTTGGTCATTGGTCGCTTAAGTTCTCTTTCTGGTTGGTTGTTATTTGCATTCCTTCCAACAGTTGTTACAAAATTGTGTTTGAAGCTTTTGATTTTAACAGCAGCTGTAACATTTGTGTTTTGCAGGTGGCATTCACAACAAGAATTTATCATCCTAACATAAATAGTAATGGTAGCATTTGCTTGGATATATTGAGATCGCAGTGGTCTCCCGCACTTACTATTTCGAAAGGTAAGAATAATTGTAGTGTATATATATAAAAATTAATGAAAAACCAACAGAGGAGACATTTTTTTTAAAGCTGGTTTTTAGAACAAGCCTAAAATGTGAATTTAATATGTTCTTATGTAATCAGAGAAATAATATATTTGCTGCAGGTAAAATTGAATACAATGGTAACCTTACTGTGCATTACAGAGAGAATGCTTGCACAAAGCTTCACAAATGAATGGATGTTTAGATGCTAAATAGCAGAACTCATTTTTTCCACTGAAATAAAGATTCTAGGTTGATCCAATATGCATTGCATATAACTACTGTGCATTCCTCGACAGCTCTCAGGCCAAAGGAGCCACCGGTGGTGCCAGCGGTGTACTTCTATATTTAGCTGGAAGAGCAAATGTGCACATTTACATGCGTTTTGATGGGTCTCCAGTGTTGACAGATTTCTTTGGAATTTTTATTGTGGTTGCATTATAAAGTGTTATTAGTCAGCCAGTTTCACTAGTTTTCTTAATATTGCCTCATAGTGTTGCATAAGTTAACTAGGAGTTTTATTTTGCAGTATACAGGAAATAATGCTGTTTACATTGGATTTCTTGTACAATTTAGTTGTTCAAAATATTTCTATACTCAGAACCTGCTAATATTTTAAGTATTATATACTTATACCATAGTAAGTGTTTTGAAAGTGTTTCCAGGGGACATCAATAGCACATTTACTTAGGAAAGTAAAATATTTTAAATTACATGATAGCCTACAAATTTGGAAAGCAATAAAATGTCTTAAACTTTAAGACACAGCCGCTCAAGTTATTTTACATGTGTTGGTTGTTGTAGCCTCAGAAAGGAACATCAATGGATGAGCCTAATGGGTCATAATCAAATTACTTATTTGACATTCTTTAATCTGGCATGAAATACAAGTTAAATTAAGTTAAAAATGTCTGTAAAAGGTGTTTTCTGGGTTTTCTAAAGTTGATGTAAAGGCAGTAATTAGCACAAGCTATGTGTGAATTGCTAATAAGTTAATAACCTGTTGCTGAGATCCATTTAATGGTAGCAAAGCATTTTTTTGTTTAATTCACATCCTTCCAACTTTGTCAGATTTGACAAATGAAATGGGTGAAATGATGCTCAAATTTGTCCAGGGTCCATAGAGCTTGAGAATTACCCGATATGTACCTTTCAGAATAAGGGAAAATACCGTATCCAGAAAACTCAACCTGACCGAGATTTGAACTCGGTACCTCTTGAACATGAGGCAGACATTCTACCACCTATGCTACAGTCTGTGCAGCAAAGCATTGAAATTGCAGAAGCAAGAAACAAAGAGGAAGGATATTGTGACGACCTGTTCTTACTTTGTAAATAATTAAGGAACACGTGGTCCGGTTGAACACTCGGGAGCAAACCCTCAGAGCTGAACTACATGCTTTAGCGAGAGGTTGGGATCTTTTCTATAAAGGTTCATTGGTAAAAAGGTAGGGTAAAGGTAATTAAAAGTGGAATTCACTTAATAAGATTATTTACTACCACAAACAGAATTACAAAGGCGGCCATAACGGCCGTTTACCTGTCCAGAAGTGGAGCTGCCTACAGATATAGGTTGTTCAGTCAGCTGGCAGTTACAGAGAGAGAGTCTCTCGCTTAAAGATTATTCACCTAGTCATAAAGGAGGGGAGGGAGTTACGTCACACCTACTACTTGAGTCACCAGAGAGTAATTAATACAGACGTTTGTGACAATATGCCTAAACCATTCTCTGAAATTGGGGTTTAAATCCATTTGAAAGAATAGGATCATGTCAGACAAATACATTTAACAAGCATATATTAGATTTTGAATGTTGGTATATATTTGCAAGGGAAATATGAATAGTCTTATGACTTTGGCATCAACCTTATTTTTCCATTATGCATTTTGGTTAACAGAATTCATTTGAATCACAATGTAAAAAGGGAAATGCTATAACTAGTTTAGACAGTGATTATTGCTGTGAATGCCAGAAAATTTACATAGAAATTTAATAGTTGCAATGAAATTTTTTCATTCATTATTTTACAATATGCCCTTAATAAGCTAGAAGTAGTACACACAATGTTGATTATTAATGTTAACATACGATTAATGGAATACATTTGTAGTAATGCAATTTTGTCTTAAGCATTTTTCTACAGTGCTAAAATTGCTCAAGTTTCTCTTTTAAAAATATTTCTTTTGTATATCTTTTGTTTCACTTGGCAGTGAATTAAAATGCTTAGAAACTGTAAAATAATAATTTAATCCTATATTTTGTAGATTTTGATGTGAATATTATTTTGTAGTCTCATATTATAGTAACAAGTTTTCAGGCTAAATGCCTGTGACAATTCGTATTCTGACAGGTAAACACAGAATAGCAAACAGTTGCACTAACAGTTTAAAGTGAGATGAATGCAATGGAGTGTTTGCCATTTAAGTTTCTTTTGTGTGTGATTTTAACTTTTTGAATCTTTTTCCTTTCCATTTTTTTCAGTTCTTTTGTCCATCTGCTCTCTCTTGTGTGATCCAAACCCAGATGATCCGTTAGTGCCAGAAATAGCTAGGATATACAAGACGGATAGGGAAAAATACAATGAACTTGCGAGGGAATGGACACGCAAGTACGCCATGTGATGCCCTCAACCTGCTACAGCGGCCCAGCTTATACAAAATCAGCTGTCCGTTCTACATTTTCTAATGAAACATAGAGAAACAAAAGATAAATAACAGAACAAGAACAACAAAAAGAAATCAAACAACTTAAGGGACTTCCTGACACTGGTGTTCTTTAATTATGGCCGTTGCTAATAATTAATCTCTAACTCCACCTCTTTTATTAAAAGGAGATTCGTGAATAAAAAAGGACTTTGTTCGATAGTTTGTTGTCCCTCCCTTCGAATTATTTGCACATATACTTGGTGGTTTTAATAAAAAAAATAATGAGATTTTTTTCGGTGGTGTCAAAGTAGGTGTACTTTTTTTATAATGTGAAATATTAAAAGTATAAGAAATAATGACTTGCTGAATAGTTAAGCTGTGCATTAAACGTAAGGGGGTTTTGCTGTGAAAGGAATTATGATGCTGTCCGGTCACAGGAAGTTCCTCACACCTCCCATATGCCCTTGATTCCCGCTGTACAAGTCTTGTCAACCTAGTTGGGACACACTAGCTGCAAATTCACGCTCCTTGGCTCCGCTTCATACCACGCTGCCTGCCAGTCATTCTTTAAACCAATTGATTTTGGCACAGTGTTTCCCGACTACCCTGGGTCCTTTCTCACATAAGCAGGTATTATGCAAATAGCATTATTTAAGAGCGAGAATGAATGGCAATAAAAGGACCTTAACGGTTTCTTTTTTTCCTTCTTCTCATTGTATATTTTTTTCTTTGAAATACTTTTTTTTTCTTTCTTTCCCCATTCTTAAAAGTGGAATTTGTGTAATCGTACCTTTTGTGAAACTTGTTAATAAACAATGATTAATATATGGTCGGATTAATTGTTTATGTAGTAAAGAAATTTCTCATATTTAAATTACAGTATTTCTTAGTTTCTCCTCAACCATTTAAATTAAACCTGTGGAATGGCTGAACTTTTCATGGAGTTAAAATTCAGTCGTGCGTTAATGATAAATGAACATATTGTTCAGAAAGCGTCAGTAGTTACATCTCTCGAAAGATCCCTGATGTATATGTGGAGTAATAGGGAGGTTATAAACAATACAAATTGCTCGACATCAGCAGCATTTATTTGACCAACACCATTAATGTTATATACAAGGGATTGTTTCTCATAGTGCATCGCTTTGGTGGAGTGCCGTTTTTTTTTTTCTTCTTTTTTTTCTTCCAGTTTTCAAAGTAATGGTACCTAATGAGCCAGTGCATAGATACGTATAGAGTTAGAGTGGTCTCTACCAAAAGTTACCATGAAATTGCATGTCTTTGTATTGCTCAATGGGCAGAGGCTATTTTTTTAATTATTTTTTAATTATTATTTTTATTTTATTTTTTAAATTTGGTAACTTTTGGTAGAAGGAAGTCAGTGTTAACGTTAAGGAAGGAATTATCTCATTACTTGTGAATATCTTGAAAAAGCGTATTTTTATGTTTGTTTCAGCAAAACAAAATTTAGATGAAATGATTGTAGTAATTTAATTTAGCCAGATTACAATTTTAAAATTATTCCCCTTGTTATGATACTGAAATTGTGAATGATCATATAGCCCTTTTCATTTACAATTTTCATTATTGTACATACACTTCCATTGATCTATAAATTTTGTCCCATTCATTAATTTTTTATCCTCTTTTGTTTTCAAATTGGAGAAACCATGAAAGTGTAAGGTGTGCAGACCTTTAAGGAATAAAATAATTGCTGAATCATGTAAAGAACTTTTAAAAGCTTAATTATTTCATCTGTGTTAACACTTTGGGGTATCCAGTATTCTGAACAAATTGTAATTTAATTTGTAAATGTGTTGCATTGTTTGGGGATGCTTCTTATAAATATGATTTAATAATTTATATTAATTTTGTTTTGTATTTTTTTCTAAACTTAGAAGTATACCCTTTATTTAAATAGATATGTAGTCCTTACTTATGTGCATGGAAGTGTACCAGCACTCCGAAATATATCACAACAATTTGAAAAACATCCAATGTTAGTGGGTATGTTTTGTTTCTGTGTGGCATCCATTCAGAAGAAAGTACAAAAGCAAGGACACTGTGAGCATAATTATGAGAGAGTGGGAAAATTTGTTTTTGCCTCAGGGTTTTAGAGTCAAAAGCTAGTTCCTTTTTCCTCATTTTGCACTATTAGTAATACACTAACTGGCACCTAGCATTTGAAAAGACAATTAACTTTATCCTAACTACAGACTTTTGTATATCGTTTAGAGATTTGTTTGTATTTTCTTTTAAATCCTATTTTCTCATTCTCTCAGATAAGGCATTAGGTGCTGAATTCATTTGAAGTACTGGAAGAGATAATACCAGTCAAATGTAGACATCAGTCATTGAAAATCTAACTCATTCGTTAGGAAAGAATTTTAGAATTTATAGTTCCTTGTATCTGAACATGTCACTTAAGTTGCAGAACTGGAGTATCAGTGCTTCCTATCATTGCTTAAAAGGTCAGCACATTAAGCAGCTAACAATTCTTGCATCATTTTAAGCAAAATTCACTTCTTTGTAACTGCTGCTGGAATCAAAATATAGATGCCATACATGTAAGCAAGCATAGCTTTTATAACATATTAAATTTAGAAGATGATTTTAAAATACATTACTTAAACATCGGATTCAGTTTATCATAATAAAAATTAAAACTTGAGTTGAAAGTAAATTTAGCAGGATAATTGTATTTTTAATACTTTAACAGTATTTGCATATTAAGAATGTGGTGGGAGTGATTGTACAATAGTATCCAAATATCAGTTCTCTGTAGAATGAGCTTTTTTATTTTAATTCCAGAAAGGTACCTTGACTTGCTTTAATCCATAAGGGATAGGCAGTATTATATTTTACTAAAAAATTCAATGTTTTAATTAGAAATGTTTTGTTATAAATTAAACTGTTCAGATCCCTTAAGCGGGAAAGCATTTTTAGCTAACCTCTCTGAATGGCATAACTGTACAACAGTTGGATAAATACCAGATTTACTCCAAATATCAAGTTTGAAGAAAACTGACACTCCCCAAACTACCAATTTTTACAAAGCTGCAAATATAATACGTATCCTGAATTTTTAAAAGTTATATATTGTTTGGATTTTCATATAAGTAGAAAACCATAAAACATAGCCTAAAGGTTATTTCATGAAAAATTAAAATATCACAGTATCAAATGTTTTGATGCACTAACCTTTTCTAAATATTTGCCATTCATTACAGTGTTATCTGCATTTTAAGCAGTACATTGTCAAATGTTGGGTGATGGTTTTCTCACAAGCTCGTAAAAGCAGTAACATGAGGGGGCTATAATATGTTTAAAATGCTGGCTGTTTTCCCAGCCCGCAAAACATTTATTATCTAATTTATACTATTTCCAGGAAATTGTTTCTCTTTACTACAGGAGACAGAAAAAGTAGCTTTAATTTGAACATTTTCAGAATAGGTATGAAAATTGATGGTATATCCAGAGAAATGTGAATTTTGTATATAAACCTTTCTCTCGTCTCTTTTTACTAGGTGGGCTTATGGTCAGATGGCAATAAATTTGGAAGAAAGCTGTATTTAACAGATCTGGAGTAGGGTGACCAAATAACAAGTGTGTAAATAGAGAACTAAGAGTTTGAAATTAGAACATATCTTGACAGTGAATCGTACCGTTAAAACTCTTCCATCTTTAGAATCCTTTTTCTCAGCTGATTTTATACCCTCTGATTTACATTTAGTTGGTATTTGTATCTTATGAATCAAAGAGCAATAATGAAATTTAACATAAATTTTTGGTTAAGTTTAATGTAAAAGATAGCTTACGTGTATATCGTGTAACTAGATGTTTAGCATGTTGTACAAAGAAAATGTTATATTTTCCAAATGCTTATGTAGAACATTTGGATGTTTTCCTGAGGAGGATAAAACTTAGTAAATATGGTCATCCTGCCTTGATAGTGTATAATGTGAGCAAATTCCTATCTGACCCCAGATAGTAGCCTTTTGAGATGGCATGCCTGCTATGAATTACTCATTTAGTGCATTATTTTTGTAGTTTGGTCAGTATATTTTTACTGAATGAATAATTTAAATTGGCCTGTTGTCAAGCAATACTTCAAGTGAGTACCTTTTTAAAGTGAATTATCATGCTTTGTTGTTAACATATTTATAATTGAATCTTATGTGAAAATCTTTTGAAGTTGTGTGCAGTTCGAGTGAAAAATAGTGAGCAAAATTGAGTGTGTGATAAGTTTGTATAAAGTGAGGCATGTAAGTTAATAAATTCACACATACTTCAACTTATGAGGTTACATAATTATCTTAGAGCGTTTTGAGAGCTGTGATTCATTTGTGTAAATATATCTTGTATTGTTTCCAATATTTGAACACTTACAGTTAAGAGTTACATTTTGGGCTCCTGAATAAAACACTACATTCTATAGCCTGAATTAGGTTTTTGAGGTCCTACTGTGCATTTTCAATTTTAGAAACAAAATTGACATTAAAATGGTCTACTGCAATACAGTTAATCTCAGCTCTAAATATGTTTGGACTTAATGCTGACAATTACTAAGGTCTAAAGATATTTGAAACAAATATAATAACAGTGTGGACTACATAAAATACTAAAGGCAAATCTCTCTTAAATAGGTATAAGGAAATGCCAAAACTTCCAAATCTTACTGTTACAAGGGGCCTTCCAAATTGTAATATGTAATACTAAGCCTTAATGGGACACAGGGAAGACAACTTCAGAAAACCATAACCTTTTTAATATCCTGTTTCCCCTCAATAAACTAAGCAACTTTTATTAGGCATTTTGTTTCCTAAAATGAATTGCTGAACTTAGGTTTTCATTGATGGTAATTATTTCTCATAAAGTTGGGAAGAAATAAAATACAAATGAAAGAAGAGGGTATTGTGGTTTTATAACACCTGAGCTCCATATCATGTAGTTGGTTGTTGATTATTCTCTGCACTCTTTAAAATTCATAAATATTAAAGTTTGAATATATGAAGCTTCTCATACTATTAGCTTCTGTATGTTAGAGAAAATCCTACCAAAAGAATCTCGTTCAGGTATCTAGAGAGAGAAAGTAATTTAAGGTAGTGAACTTTTTTTAGTGCTCATTTCTACTACCTTAGACTTCAATGAAACCCCTTACAACAGCTAATTTTAGAACAAATAAAAGTTGCTTAAGTTTATTGAGGGAACTAGAAACTAAAAAGAAAAAAATATATGGTTCTATAATTTTAAGTTGAACTAATACTCAATGCTCCACTTATTGCTAGTATTTACCTGGAACAAAACGTGTTTTAGGTAAATACTAGCAGTAAGTGGAGCATTGAGTATTAGTTTGACTCAAAATTATATTACATTTTTGTGCTTCATTGTGTTGTAGTCCTTACCCATAGTAATGTATGGTTCTATTTAAATTTCTGAGGTTCGTCCTCTTTGTGCTCCATAATTTTCCATATCAACTTGGGAGGCATCCTACTTTGATAAGATGTGAAATTCTTGGTATCTTGTTTTTTCTATTAGAGATATTTATCTGTAGCACTTTGTAAGCCACAATGTTATGTTTTGAGACAGGTAAGTGAATATTTTTTGGCTAAGATTTATTGGAAATTAATATGTAATACAAGCATTTTTTTAATTATGTCCATTAAGTCATAAATTGATGCTCAAATGAGCCCAGGTCCATATAGGTTAGTTACCTACATTCATCTTTCAGGATATGGGGAACACCCTAGGAAAAAGAAATCCAGGTAATTCACCCTGACAGATTTGAATTTGGGACCACCGAAAAGTGAGGCAGGCAGAAAAAAAAATTATTTGTAAACTAAGGGAAATATACTTTAATCTGTCTACCTATGCATAAAGCTAAGTGAAATTCCACAGAGTATGTGCTATGTAAATAAATGGTAAAGAAGCAAGTTAGAAAGGCAGAACCTGAGGTCAATGTTTGGAATTTAACCCAATTTTAGAAATGCTTATGAGAAGGATAAAGGCTCTGTTGAAATTGATTTAACATTTGTCATTTAGTTAAGAAAAATAGAATCCTGAGTCCGAGATGGCTGTTCTGGCGTTTTCGCTTATTCTTTAATAGTATGCCTTCATTAAGTTATTTCATTATCTCGGCTTTACTGCATTAAATAGTTTTTTTTTCCCTCGTGTCGCTAAACTGGAATCAAAAGTTAAGTGTTTTAAACTCAGTGTTGTATTAAACATGCCTGGAGCCGCGTGTTAAAGCATTTAAGAAATGAAATATGCACCGTAAAGCAAAACTATTGATTCGAGTTTGCCGCATTTGGCATGTATGAACCCTCCAGACAAGGCTTAAAATAACGATCTGAAGAACAACCGTTTGTGGTATCTCCTAGGCTTAAGAGAAGTAATGATGTAACATTGAATGATAAACACTGCGGCATGCTCTCAATTCGGGGCAATGGTGTTATAGGATGCACGAATAATTAAAAAAAAAAAAATGAAAACACTAATTTAAGTTTTAAGATATATGAAACTGGGGAAATTATTTTAAAAGCCTATTTTCAAATACGTATTCTTGGTTTAAAGGTGTATTCAACTTTTTTTTTTTTAATAGGTGCTATAGGCCGCTTTATTTCTTCGCGATCTTGGCAATATCAACACGTATTTGCTTTTCCTTTCTCCGCCATCTCTTTCAAAAATGTATTTTACAGTAACCTAACACGATGGATAATATCAGGAAAACTGAATTTGTCAAGTTACACGGAACAGGCTAACCTATAACTATGGAAATTCGCGCACAAATAATCGCGAGAGTGCTTAAATTCGATTAATTTGTTTGCATAATGCGCGCTCTTTGGGGGTCAGAAATGTATTCACACTTCTTTGTAGAATAAGATATGATGCACATAAAGTAGTTTTAAAGTTTTTTAAGGGAAGTTTTAATGCAGTTTTTAAACAATATAAGCAGGAATTGCATTAGGGAAGAGAATCTTAAAGCTTGTAAGGGCCAGCTACTGCTTATGGTTTTCAATATCCATGAAGCAAGTCACTTGAAGTGTGATGAACCACGTTTCAGTAACGCTACTTAAGACACACCAACAGTCAAAATAAGAGGTATTGTGCATTTATTTTTAAACATAATTGTTTTCCTTTTAGGCAGCATCACCAAGCGTTGGTCCAGAAAAAAAAGGTCGAAGGATACTCGTACGAAATGTCAGTTGGGAAAGGTTGACTCGTAGGTTTATATGTATGACCAGTTTTGAAACTCAAATACCACTGAAGCATTTGGTATTTATAAATCGTAATTTAACATATTTTCCCACGTTCTCCAGCGTAAGCCATATCGGACGATAATCGAGATGGTTGAGATAATGCTCAAATAAGCCCAGAATCTGTTGAGATATTCATCTACCAGGATAAGGGAAACTCAGAAAAATATTGCCCCATGGGAGCTCTTGAGTTGATTAACTTGTACATGGGTTTAACACCTACACTTACATTTCAGCAACTGTTTAAAACGCGGGTAAAAATTCCACAGCTAAACAAAGCTGTGTACATGTCTGTATGTAGGTCATATTGTCTTCGGAATAATTTCGCTACTCAAGCGGTGACGAAATGAACCGTTACTCAAAGTCGCAACACGTTTGGTGCAATGTGCAACAGTAGCTAATTCTTTTTGTAAAGCAAATGCATGTTGGAGTGAAATTTTAGTCTAGGCGTTGTAATACAAGTTATGCTGCGGAAGTCAATACTGAGCAAGGACTTCTATAAAATAAAATATAAATAAAACGAATAACAAATTGAGGAACACAGAACTGAAAGAAAAATGGGCACATAAATTGTCTTTCTGTCACCTGGTCAACCTAGGTGGTTCAGTTGGATTGGATTAAAATACAGTATTTCCGCCTGTCGCAAAAGTGGTAAATTAATAAATTCCTTTCTATTACTAGTAATTACCACCCACTCTATTGCACTGTAGGCAACTCTGTAAACTGAAATGATAATCATGAAAGGGAAGTTGGCAAGGAAACATTACAGGCCTAATTTTAGGATCTACCTGGCATTTGCCAACTACGAGAACCGAGGAAATCTCAGGAAAGATGGTCCTGGGAGGATTTGAAATACAGACCTCCCATTCAAGAATCCTTTCCTTACGTGTAAAGTGCTTTTTATGTATATGTGACAGAGGAATGGAAAATGTACTGCATTTGTTTGGAGGTTACAAGAATTAACGAAGGGTATTCTACGAATTCAGTGTCCTGTAATAGTAATTTATTAAAAAAAAATTGTTAAAGAGTATAGATCTAGCTTTAACTGAAATGTTTTAACTTTTTCACAATTACCACTAAGGTAGGGCAGTATTTAAACAAAGCGAAGAACAAATGGATCTTTACAGTAAACAGAAAATATATACAATCTTATAGAAAACTAGAATTAAGAAAGAAACATGTGTATAAAGATGATAATCCGGAATGTAACATGTGATAAGCCAAAGCTGAAAGTCGGTCACATTCACATGTACATTGCTTCTTAGCACATATGTACAAAACAAGGAAATTTGTCAAGATTGTTGAAGTGCTGTACGAATAATAACCATTAATACTACTTCTTGCTTGCCCCTGTAGCGTAAGTGGTGGCGTGTCTGCCTCTCGTGAAAGGTCTTGAGTTCTAATTTCGTTAAGGATGAGTTATCTGGTAAGGTTACTGGGGGTTTTCGCTTTCCTGAAAGATGAATGTCGGGTAACTTGAAGCTCTTTGGACCCAGGACTCATTTGAGCATCATTTCATTCATCGTTCTATATGATTTAATGTTGGAGGATGCAATTAATAATAATATATTACTACTACATAGCGTAGAAGTGCAATTAACGTACATTAACCTAAAGATGGCGCAAGATACCTGCTCCTCTAGAATACCATGCTAAATTTACGGAAATGTGTAAACTATTGCAAAACAGTACACAGAATTTCATTTGCTGTAGATACTTATTTCATGCTTTTCTTTTTTAATGCCAGTGGAGGAAGGATATACCACTCAAGTAGTTGCACCTTCCTCAGTACAAAATTGTCTATTGTGTACCTATTTGCAATTATTGCCTTGTTTCACATTTCCTGTTTATACCTAGATTAGGCACTAAGCTAAGAACAGACGAAACAATCTTAGTATTTCAGTTTCAGATGGCATTCTTAAGAATTGCTCTTATTTTCATGCGATTGCTTGAAAATTACAACTAATGGTAAAAATAAATTTTGTACAGAAATACTCTCTAAAACGGCCTTGTGTATTTGCTTGAAAATGTGAAATTTAAAACATCAAGAAGTAAGCTGTTTTGGTTATACAAATATTGAACTAATACGTGTATCACCATATCTTTATTTCATTTCAAAATATTTTCCCTGAATAAGAACACTTTCAACTTAACTGTTAGAGGAAGAAAGGTAATTAGATTGGCAACATGTTAGTGAAAGAGTTCATGAACTTCATTTGAAAACGGTTAAGTTATAGTTTGAAAATTCATATTCTTGTCTCATTTTTTTTCAGTGTCAAAGGTGTTCTTAACATTAGGCTGAAGATGTTATATCGTCTGAAACGCTTTGGAATTAATAGTATTAATGATCAAAGAGTGTACACATCTTTTATGATGTGTGTGTGTGTGTTTAAAATCCTGCGTTGGAGGATATTGTGCCCCTAAAATTGTTCAAATTAAATTTCAGAAAATTAACTTTTCTTTATAGTCTTTTAAAACTCGGTAACCTCTGAAAACAAATTTAATACGTAAAAAAATCTGATTAATCCATTTCTTGATCGTTTGTAAGAATATTTAGCATTCTAATAAATGAATATAATTGAATTGTAAGACGTTTATGTAGGCGGGCAGGGCCTTCTGTCGCCTTCCAACCAATATGTCCTAAGGTACCGAAGTTCATTTTAATTCTTACTTAAGAATACTTTGAGATGGGTATTTCTAACCAAATGCAAGAATATCCATTCTCTGTTTGGAAATTTTATTCAGGAAATGGCATCCTTGTAACCCAGGCACATCATAAAGATCAATAACTTTATCCTCCAGCTATTAGGCAATATGCTTATTTCTTAAAGCACATTTGCTAATTCATTCAGGTGCACGTAAACTGCAATGCTAAAATTAGCTTAAAATTAAAGTAATCCATGAACGAACTGTGCCGTTGATCATATTTCGGTCGAAACTGGTGTCTGCACACAGTAGCTCGTGGTGGAGAGGTTATGTATTTAAAAGTGAGAATGGGTCACCGCTCCTGACGTGGAATGCCTCACTCAGATTCAAGTGTTCTCGACAAATTTGGCTCCCGGGCCCAGAGCCAACGTCGGCCCAGGGTTCACTAATCGTACATAGCGAAGACTCGCCAAGGGAAAAAAAGCACACCTTTCAGTGTCAAGGACTCTTCAAACGTCTATCTCTTTTACCCCCTCTTCCAGTTTCCTAATTTGTACATCTGTCTATAAGTGTTCTATAATAAGTGTGTATTGTTTTATTCATAAAGTTTTAAAAAACAATTAACTTTTCACAAGTAAAGAAGAAAGAAAGAAGACTATGAGTTTAAAAAAGTTATAATTTGTGTTATAAACATACAAGACGCAGTAAAGAATTGCAGAATGTCACCAGAGGTCTGGTTTTACCGTTTTAATGTACCTAAGCTTATATTTAAATGCATTTTTAAAATTATCGTTAATATCGTCAGTATTTGATCATCATAATTCTACGCTGTAAATAAAAATACAACATAGAACATACAATGTTCTAATCCTCTCAGCAGGCCTTGAGTACACAAAACAGTGTAGTAAACATGTGGTGTATATCACTGTCTGTGTTGACTAGATAGCATGTTGAAGGAAAATGTGGGAAAAACATTTCGTATCCGGAGACTGATGCCAATGCTGGCAGCTTTTAGTTCATCAGTACTCCAAAAGAGAGCATAACAATGTTGTATTCGGCGGCTTGCCACACTCACCTTTTGAATGCAAACAGGTGACATGTTTTATTATCTAGGCACATAATCCTCTTTTTGTTTTTCTGCTATGTAGTTACAGTAAATAGAGGAAGTGCTGGTGTTCATTTTAACTTGGTTCTGCCCTAGTTCACTCTTGCTCTAAATTGCGTCACTATTTTCATGCGAGATTGGAAAAGCGGTGGGTTTGTGTCGAAGAAGTTGCCTAGTCTCCATGGCGTAACAAAGACACTCATGTCGATCAATTACCTCAACCTTGAAAATTACCAATAGGTACTGACGGAAGGGTTAGGGGTACTGTTTAAGTTTAAATGGTTCATTTCGAATCCTATATTGCAATAGGCTACCAGCAACTGCAACAGGGTGCTTTTAAGGTAAGGAAGTCAGTCGTCATTGAATTCTACTTCCGAACAAGGGCTCTCACAAACAGAATATGACTAATAGTATTAACTAATGTATACTTGACATTGCAGAGAAAAGCCCGCCTCGGTAGCGTGGCGGTAGCATGTCTGCCTCACGTTCAAGGGGCCCTGAGTTCGAATCTTGGTCAGGGTGAGTTACCTGGATAAGGTTTTTCCGGGGTTTTCCCATATCCTTAAAGACGAATGTCGATTAGCTCTAAGCTCTATGGACATCATATCATCCATTTCAACTTGACGTTGGAGGACGTAAATTACAAAAAAAGCAGAGAAAATACCCCAAAATTTAGTGAAATCTAAGCTCTATGGACCCCGGGTTCATTTGAGCATCATATCACCCATTTCAACTTGAAGTTGGAGGACGTAAATTAAAAAAAAAAAAAAGTAGAGAAAATACCCCAAAATTTAGTGGATGTCTCGCAAGAAACTGAAGAGCACACAATTAAGATTTGAGAGCTAGTTTATCTCTTTAAGTGTGTAACAAATATTGTGCAACATTTAAATTGTAAGTAATCTGTCATATTTCTAATTCCGATAGCAGGCATTGCTTGCTTACAGAAACTAATATAATATATTGATACCAAATCCTCTGGTGATACGTGTCCAATGTCTCCATCCTTATGTAAAACTTGAAGCTTTCACGGCGAGCTTTATTAATCAGGGCTTCGCGGGTGCCACGCAATGCCATGCCATGTGGTGCTGCCTGGCTGTATATAGCCAGAAGGCTTTTGCTGCGTGCCCACCCGTTTAGGGTTTTACCGCAGGTAAGGTATTCGATACGGGATTTTGTAGGATGGATATGGTGTAGGTTTTGAGATTGATGAATTTTGTTAGGTTACCGTTATTGTACCTTCAGGGTGAAAGTACAGGATGCAATACCCAGCACCCTGGTGTTTTTAATTTAGTTTGGGTTGGGGTGAATTTTGTTGCCAAACAACTTAGGAGATTATGTGCAGCTCAACTTTAGCTGCTGTTAGGATTAGCTATTGGATTATCTTGGGTGCCCGCATTCCATGCGGGGGACCCGATGTTGTCTAGAACGGCGTCTAGTGGGGTCATAATCTCCCAGTGATCTAACAAGGGCGCTTCTATGAGTTGATAAAGTTGCATAGAATTTTGTTGCCCGGCGCCTAACTTCGTCCTCCACATATGGAAGTCTCGAGGCTTCGTGAAGCAACCTGGTAGGAAAATAGCGACCCACAGAATAGATAGACCTTCGTGGGTGATCAGCCGTGTCAGGTTTATGAACGTCTAGCTTTCGGCCATTGTAGACTGCAGATCCTGAAGAAGGTCATGGAGTCTACACTGGCCGAAAGCTCGACGTTCATAAATCTGACACGGCTGATCATCGCGAAGCCCTGATTAGTCTCCGTCCTTGTTGAATCTTCTGCTCTTAAAACACGAAAGAAAAGAATTTAAAATGTACGCTTTTTTCCAACGTAAGCCCCATCTATTCAAGTCCACCCTACCAGAGTTCGTATTCAAAACACTATTTTTACTTTGTAATTCTTAAACTGTGAGATTTCCTTTTCTATATTCCAGAAGTGGCACACCTGCATTTTTTCACGACTTTGATTTATGAATAAACTATAATTAACTCAACAATGAGCTAATGGATTTCTTAGTAATTGTGTTATTTGAAACTCTTAATTGCCTGAACTAATCTTACATATAATTGCTTTGCCACAGCATGTAAATTTCCTGGTTAAAGACTACTTAACCGAGAGGGATCGTTCAGGTGGCTTCGTCTTTGGCCCTCATTCGGGAGGCCCGGATTCGATTTCCGATTTGCTACCTCACCCATATGGTTTTTCGGGAGGTTTCTCAGGTTGCCAGGCGAATGCTGGGAAGTTTAATTATACTCTCCATTATCATTTCACTTCATCTCTCATCTGGTGGTCTCCTTCAGGATAGAAGTGTCGGCGAGTGTCTCGGCGGTGCATGACAGGATGATATGCTCTGAGTGAACCACTTCCTCGTCCGGTAGGTCGTTTGGCGGTTTCCGAACCAGCTGCTGGGACCACTACCACAGTAAGGGGGAATGTCCGTTGTCCTGGCCTACCGGGGGAGGTTTCCATCTAAGTAAAATGTGGGGACTGTGCCCTCTGCACCGTCATAGCTCCTTGGGACGGCCGCCCTCTGTCCACTCTCTCCTCGTCCTCTTCCCGGTGATGCTCCACTTGGGAACATAGCTACAATAGATCAAGACTGGTTGCAGTGCCGGATCTCCTCCGTAGTAATTCTAATCGGAAAGACTTGCTGTCACCTTTCAGGATTTTAATTCGGTTCTTTACATTAAGCATATTGAAATTATTTGTAATTATTTATCTTTCTTTCCCCATTTCCTTATAAAGTAATTGATAATGGACGTTCCGATATCAGGTTCTGTTTTACAAGATGTGTGAAAACTGGCCTTTAATGTTAATGTTGTAACCTACAGAATTATCTACCACCCTCAGTGGCCATAGAGAACATTTTAACCATCGATTTTTTTTCTCTGTGATTAATCTTTAAAACCTAGTCCTTATAAGAAAAAATGAGCTATCTCAAAACTTCATACGATGTAGCAACCGGAATGTTTGAGGTCATCCTCCACAACTTTGTTAAGATGTAAAGAATGGTAGAGACGTTGAAATGTTTAAAATGTCTTTGTATTAATTCTTCAATATGTTTCAGAATTTGAGAGTACTTTTATGTTTCTTATCAGAAATTTAATTTATGATTCAAAGCATGTAATGCGATTTATTATTATAATTTTATCTTCTCTGTTTGTCACTCTGGAACTATGTATCACTCATGCTTCTGAAAATCCGAAAGTATTCTGCAATAAGCTCGAAGTTTAAAAATTCTATTCCTTCCATACTCTTTTGAACTTTCTATCATAGATTACCTCCCACGATTGAATTAGGATCTTCTTGACCTCCCTTAAGAATTATCCCTTTTAATGCTCTTCAAGTTCCACTTCTAAATACCACAGTGTTTTAAGCCCGCCTCGGTAGCGTAGATGGAAGCATGTCTGCCTCACGTTCAAGAGGTCCAGAGTTCGAATCTCGGTCAGGGTGAGTTTCCTGGATAAGGTTTTTCCGGGGTTTTCCCGTATCCTAAAATGTCGGGTAACTCTAAGCTCCATGGAACCTGGGCCTATTTGAACATCATCTCACCCATTCCATTCATCGTCCGATATGACTTAAAAAGTTAAAGGACGTAAATTAAAAAAAAAAACAGTGTTTTAAAAGGAGTCAATTTTTGGTTCAACAAGTTCTTGTCTATTTCTGTTGTCCAATGTGCTGAGGAAGATAGGGGATCAGAATTAATGAGCACTTAGTATTATATTCTAAAAAAAAAAAAAAAAAAAAAAAAAAAAATCCAATGTCAAGATTTCAGCTGGCCGCTAATTCTCAGGCCCCCTAAACCCACCAAAATAACATTTTTAGAAAAAAGGTACATGTGTGAGAGTGGGCGCCCGCGTTAGAGACTTCTGATAAAAATGTCATGTATTTAGTATTTAAATTACAAATGCATGACAGACGAAACATATTGGTGTCTAAGGGGTTCCAGATTCGAATCCCGTTTTTTTTTTTTTTTTTTTTTTTTTTTTTTGTAGTCCAGATATATATTATTCTGGGAATAGCTATCGAAATTCTTTTTCATTCTTAAGGAATTTTATGCAATTTTGTATAACGCGTAAGTAATAAGAAGTAGACAAAAGGTTGTTGAACCAAAAATTGGCTCCTCTTAACACACAGTTCAAATTATATTTTATGTAATAATCAATTTCCGAGATATTATCCGTTATTATTGATTTGAGCAATAGCTTGGCACTTTTCATTCATTCACATTTTTTTTTTTAAATTAACGTCCTCCAACTTTAAGTCATGTGGACAATGGAATGGGTGAAATGATGCTCAAATGAGCTCAGGGTCCGTAGAACTTAGAGTTACCCGACGTTCATCTTCCAGAATCCGGAGGGAGGGGTGAAGTTAAGCATCCGCAGGAGACATAGGTCGCAAACAGACAGATCACAAAGACGCGCGAGAGTCTCTATGTTTCTGGTTCAAGGTTCCGATCACTAAATAGGGCGATGAACAAATTAAGCAGCCCTCTTCTTTCCTTTGAGCAAGCATCCGCGCCATCTTCCGGCATCTCAAACTTAGAATCACATTTGAAACATGAATAGAAAATTAAACGAAAGGGAAATGATAGAAAGGAAGTCATGATAAATGAGAAACTATCCCACCATTTTTCTATCGAACAGTAGTGAAAGCTATGAAAAATCTCACCCTGGGGTGCATGGAGAATCGAACCTAGAATTTAAGAAGAAAGCAAACAAATTTGTAGGTTCCTGTTGGAAAAGATTGCGCATGTTCAGCACTGGCTTGGTTATCGAAAGTTTCTCTATTACCATGTAATTCTTTTAAAGGAACTACCCTTCCTTTTGCAACAGGAACTAAATAATATGTACAGACTGGGGAATTAACATGCACAGTGTAGTGATGTAAGCGTACAAACAGGTGGCGCTGAGGTCGAGCGAAGTTTGGGTGGGGTTTTCTCCGGGATCTCCTGTTTCCCCAGCATTCATTCCACCAATGGCTCCACTGTCATCATTCCTAAGCTTCGAGCTGATCTTCCATTCTCCCTCCCTTCTCTCTTTCTCTCTCTCTCTCTCTCTCTCTCTCTCTCTCTCTCTCTCTCTCTCTCGCTGATATAGTGTTTGTCTGCACTTCGAAGGCAACTGACCCAGACCCGACTTGAGGAGTGGGTAAGTCCTCCATACGATGAGCACAAACAAAGAAAGAATAAGCAGTTTAGGGATGGCATTTGGCACGTCGATCCCAGACTGATCTTTGCACCTGTACCCCAAGTAGGACATCTCCGGGAGGAAGGATGAGGCGAGAGGAGGCAGAAAGCGGCCGACCTCAAGGAGTCACAATACACCGCGAGGGTCTCTACCATTTACCAGATTTAAACTCCCCGGCAGTCCAGGCAACCCCAAAACAGTGCATCAGGCCGGTTTGGAGACTGGAGGTCGCCATGCCAGATCTCGGAAAACTCCCAGGTGGCTTGCACAATCGGCATCCTGAAACCGCTCACTAGACCGGCTCAGAGAACGGAGACTGCCCCATCGAAGGGCGAAGGTGTTTACTGGGAGAATATAATCCTGCCATGCAGCGCCGAGACTTCGCGACACTTCTACCCTGAAAGATGAGAGATGATATGAAATGATAATAGAGATGAAATGGAGAGACAGGAAGGTCGGGGGATATAATTAACCTCCCAGCAAAAAAACCATAGGTCAGGTAGGTCGGTCACGGGAATCAAACCAGGGCCTCCCGATTGAGGGTCACAGACGAAACCGCCTGAGCAATCCCGCTCGGCTAGAAGAAGTCCGAGGTCTGTTCAAAAAGTATCGCGAATTTTGTGGGTTTTTTCCTTCAAAAAAGTATTCATTCATGAATATATTGTTGCGAAGCCGTTATCTACGATAGCGCGGCTAATGTACACAAAGAGCCGGCAAATAACGATAGTGCCGATAAATAACAGACGGATAGTGTAGCACGGAGATAAAGGACTTACCGACACAGATAGGATTTCACGTTTGGAAGGTTCTAGTGATATCTCGATTGACAGAGAAAAGTTTTTTTTTTCTTATTTGTTCCAGAAACCTCTCGAATTTATCAATGAGGTATTTAAGAGAGCAATGACTCGCCAAGAGTCAGTCACGAGTGTTGTAAACAGGAGAGTAAATAACTGTAGAGTGTAACCAGAACGCTGCTTGTTACTGTCATCTGCCTTGGTAGATTGTGGTGTGTATGTGACGTAATATTGTTACGTGAGAATTGAACAGTGTATTTCTACGGAAATAAAGAACATTTGGAATTTCTGCAACTCGGACTTTTAATTCTACGAACCCACAAAGTCACAATATTTTGTCCCCTTCAAATTAATCCCCACCACTTGTGCCAACGCTTTTCCAATCTTCGAAGCACTTTAAAAAAAACTTGTTTGTGATCTTGTTCAACTCCACCTTCGATGGAAATAGCAGTTCATTTGATACAAAGTTCGATAATAAGATTTGCTTAGTGAAAAGTAAATAACAAATAGTAAGTAACTCCACGGCTTGTAGGCCGTGGTCCATTTTCATTTCCTTCCGACGTTTCGCCGAAAACTGCGTTCGGCATCTTCAGGGTTCTAAATCAATAGACCCGGAGTCAAACACAAGACTGATTGTAACAAATAGTAAGTTTTGCACTCTCTTGATTTTCTGTTCCTACTAGTCTACAAACCAATATTACAAAATTTTATTCTTCTGTGTCCACGTTAAGTGTTTGTGGGAATAGTTTTATTAAATTTTGTTGTAGATTCAAAAAGATATAGTGGGCGCAAACAATAATCAAATCTTAAAATAAACCAATTCTTACAGAAAATTACATCTGCGTTACTTTTTAAATGAGAAATCAATCATGGCGTAACGTCGTCCTTTTAGGAACCTCTTCAGTTTGGGAACAAAAAAAGTCACAGGGGTGCAGGTTTGTGGAGTACGTCAGCTGCGGAATCATAAGTGTATTGTTTTTGGCCAAAAATTCGCGCACAAACAACGATGTATGAGCAGGGGCGTTATCACGGTGCAAAGGCAATTTTTGTTTTTCCAGTAATCCGGGCGTTGCTGGCGAATTGCTTCGCGTAAATTGCGGATAACTTGCAGGTAATATTCCTTATCGAGCAAAACTGTAAGTAAAACCTTTACAATCGACCGAACTTGGCGCACTCTTTTCGGTCTTAACTCATGTGACAGCATCCAATGGGATGAGTGAGCTTTAGTTTCTACGTCATAACCTAAACCCATGTTTCGTTGCCGGTTATGACCCTCTGTAGCAAATTTGGGTCATCGGGGACAGATGATGATTATATATATATAAGGGCGCTCAACTACGGCGGTCATCAGCGCCCTTTAAAAAACTAGTCATGGCAAAAGCTAGATATAAAACTTTCTAAAAACTATACAAGTGTAACAAAACCTATTAAAAATACCCGTACATAAAAAAACATCAATCAAAACCTACTAAAAATTTCGTTCACTAAATCCTAAACTCTAAACTAGACAAGAATCTAAAAACCTTCTCCACGGGTCTCCACGCACGGCCTACACGTGGGTGGGCCTGTTGACCGTCTCCCTCAACCACGAAGAGGAGCCCACACGAGGGAGACTGTTGGCTCGGGACCCCGGGTGTGCCAAACCCGTACCTACCGAAGTAGGCCCCTGGGGGGATCGAGGACAGAGCTCAACAGCGTTAATGCGATGGTGTTTTTGGTCGAAATTGAGCAACTTTGGTACGAATTTTGCGGCGACCCGTCTCATGCCTAAATCATTGGTCAAAATTGAATGGCACGAGCCAATCGATATGTTTAAGTCCTCAGCAACTTCTCTAACGGTGATTCGACGATTGGCCAATACTGTTTTCTTCACTTCTTTAATGTTTGCGTCTTCCCGTAGGGGAGGGATCCGTCCCCTTCAGCTGCCGTGGTGCGGGCGCTGCGGACCCTTAGCCCTCGTGGTACCTCTGATGTTACTAGAGAAGCCTCGGGCCGAACTGCCGAGACCCACCCTGAATGGGAGTTGTTCGTATTGGGTTGGACTCGAGGGGGCGGTGTGTTTCCGAAACCCGCGGACAATCGAGTACCCCGGCCGGGCTTCGGCCGTCCAGAGGGGACAGAGGGTTGCCTAAAAGTCCCAGGTACTAGCCTGCAGAGCTAGTAGAAGGTGTGCTAGACCACCAGGCGGCCCTACCGAGGTTTTCGGTAGTCTTCCCTGCGGGGTTAACGCGCGTAAGTGGCGTATCCACTTTCACCCGTCTTGACGTTGTTGTAGATAGGGGGGCTTCTTAGACTCCAGATATTGCGTTATGGAAAGAGCCCCGGAATTTTTATGCTTCCGGGTTGAAGGAGGCCAGGGTCTTTGGACCTACGGGTCCTGGACTAAAAGGGTGGATCCTCTGCACCTAAATAATAAAAACAAAAATTGCGTCTGTTGTTGACGAGCTCGGACGTCCAGGACGCTTATCGTCGTTCACATGCTCTTGACCCTCTCTGAGAACCTTTTGTACCACGATAAACGCTCCTTTGTTCCAAGGTAGCTTCACCATAGGCCACAGTCAACATTCGCAACGCATCCGAGCACTTAATTCAAAATTTCATACAGAATGTTCGCTCCATTTTTTGGAATAGGCGAAAATCGAAGACGAGCCAAAACACGTCCAAGAAAAATAACTGTCAGCAATTAACTGAACATTCAAAATGGCCGAGCTTGTCAACATAAGTGAAGGACATGAGTACCAACGTAACGCCACAAAACAATCGAAAATGAATATATGTAGCCCACGAAAATTTACAATTCGCGATACTTTTTGAACAGACGTCGTACACAGAGATATTTCACTGTGCTTGTTTGTAGGGCGTTACTTGTAGGGCGTTACATTGTTTACGTGCACTTTATAATAAGGAGCTACACTTTTAAAAAGTATTATTGTGATGGTTTACTATTGATTTTGAAGGTTTCATTGCTGAACATCAAAGTAACATTTAATTGAGCTCTGGACAAAAGGAAGTTAAGTGATGGTTTTAAAATTAATGTTAAAACACAATATTATTTAATTGACATACACCGGCTTTGAGATTTATATTCTACTGCAATTAAATCGTATTTGGGAAACAAATTTAGGGAGGAAAACGTCTCAGGCTTAAGTTTAGGCCACTTCCTCCTATTTGCCCTTGCCCTCCTATTTGCTGAGCTAAACTTGGAGAAAAAAATCAGCGGCGGAGTACGATCTTGTAGTATTTGAACCACGGACCTCCCAAATGAAAGCCCGACACGTTACCACGGATCTATCTCGCTCGGTCCATGGGCGTAAAAATCCTTCGGAAGAGAAGTAAAGCCATTGGTCACGAATCGTAGATTTACGGCACGTAAAAGAACATCTAGTCTAATAAAGAGGCCTGTGAGCAAAATTAAGCATCACTTCACGCCCAATATAGAATGGAACCTTGTAGTGTGTCTACAAACAAAAGGTAAATTTCAATGTTGGTCTCTCAGTTTAGACCTTTTGTTATAATTTACTGTTTCCTCTTTAGTTTAATTAAACTACTCATATTTGTCACTAACGATAAGTAAACAACAGGATTTACTTCCAATTTTGTTGTGTACGAGATCGACTCTTTTTTTATAGAAAATCAAACAATGTGTGGGTTTTGAAAATTTGTTCAAGTTATAACACCTTTTTTTTCAGGACTGAGACCAGTTAGGAAGTTCTGTTTTTGTTAAATACACATCGACTCTTTGTGAATCAGTTAAGAAATCAGTTAATCTTTGAAATCAGTTAAGACTGATTTTGATACTTAAAATGGTGACGTTTTCATTGCAAGAACAGCGTGTAATCATTCGTTTTCTCTATTTTCGTGGTGTGACACCTATTGAAATTCATCGCCAGTTGAGTGAGGCATGTGGTGATGGTACCATGGATGTGTGTAATGTGCGTTCCTGGGTGCGACAGTTCAATCAAGACAGAACATCATGTGACAACAAACCAAGACAGTCACGGCCTCGCATCAGCCGATCTGACGACATGATCCAGCGAGTGGAGAATGTTGTTTTGGAGGATCCCACGGAAATGCCAATTTTGGAGGCGATGTCTGCAACTGTCTTGGTTAGATACTCAAATATTAGTTTAACTGTATGTGACGACGCGTGTCATATTGTGAAGTTGCCCGCATCTTTAGGTACAGTGTCTACCTCATGTTCCAGGAGTCCGAGTTCAAATCTCACTCAAGGTGGGGTCTACTTCAGTAGCTACAGGATCTCGAGCTAAATTTAGGAAAAGCTTTGAATTACTGGGCTTAACAAACACAGAAGATGATCTTCCTAAAACTAATTTAGTTAATAACCTACAGTCTCTCATTAGAGGCTCAGGGCTATTTAACTAAAACTGTAAAGTGAGGAGATAATCACAATAAACCTTTAGATTTCAATGTTAAGGACGTAGAACCCGACTTTTCCTTCATAATAAGTAAATTCAAGATGAATTATCTGAATAAGGGGTTTTACGGGACTTTCCGTTATCCTGAAAGATGAATGTCGGATCTATGGACCCAGGGCTCATTTGAAAATCATTTTATCATGCATTTCTTTCATCGTTCGAATGACTTAACAATGGTTAAAAAAGAAGGAAATAAATAAAGAAAAGAGATTGGTATAAAATTACTTATTCTTGTGGATATTTTTCACTAATGCTTTTAAAAATGCGAGATATTTGTTAACAATAGTTGTAGTTTATGATCGGCAGCAAGTTTATGTGAAGGAGTAGAGCCAGACTGAAAAAATCAATGCCATAGCCGGGATTTGAAACACGGATATCCTTGTCTCTGTCTGGTTGCTCTAAACCACTGAGCTACTATGGCCAACATGCCGTCATGACATTAAATCTTCCAACTGACTGGTATGTTTCCCGGAAAACCACTTAGGAGTTCTCATATACAATGCCATATCCGGGATTTGAACCCCGTATCTACCGGTCTCTGCCCGGTTGCTCTAAACCACTGAGCTACTATGGCCAACATGCCGATATGATATTAAATCTTCCAACTGACTGGTATGTTTCCCGGAAAACCACTTAGGAGTTCTCATATACAATGAGATACGAACGTTGGAGAATTTAATGTCATGTCGGCATGTTGGCCATAGTGGCTCGATGGGTAAGAGCACCCGGACGCAGACAGGGAGATCCGTGGTTCAAATCCCGGAGGTGGTATTCAATTTTTCAGTCTTGCTCTACTCATCCAAACCTTAGCCTACATGCGGCTAATGTTGTAGAAATGTTTAATTTCCAAGTTTATGTGGTATCTTCCCCCCCCCCCCAGAAAAAAGCTTTCTCACATGTCACCCAGCGAGATGACTCAGGCGGTTTCGTCTGCTTTTGTGAGGCCCAGATTTTATTCCCGTGGCCAACCTACCTAACCCTTGTGAATTTTTCGGGGACTTTCCCAGGAGAATGCTGGGTAGGTTAATTACATCCACTGAATTTCCTGTTCCTCCATTTTATCTACATTATCATTTCGTATCATCTCTCATCTGGTAGTCTCTTTAAGGGTAGAAGTGTCGGCGGGAGTCTCGGCGTTGCATGGCAGGATGATATGCTCTGAGTGAATCACTTCCTCCTCCGGTATCCGAACCCGGTCTGTGGGGTCGTTTCCGGACCACAGTAGGGTGAGCTGATGGTTGTACTGGCCTGCCGGGGAGTTTCCAACTGGTAAGCTGTAGGGACCCTGTCCTCTGCACTGTCGTGGGTCCTTGGGACGGCCGCCCTCTGTTTCCTCTCTTCTCATCCTCCTTCCGGGAATCTAGCACCATAAACCAATCCAGTCCAACTGTTGATGTAAAATATTTGGGATATAATTAATATCAATATAAATTCATTAGATATTCGTGAATCTACTTCAAGCATTTATCGAACAGTGACAATATTTTCATCACTAACAGCAGTTCTTGGGTGTCCTTCACGGAATTCATCACTAAGAAAAAACGTATATTTTTTTAATTCACTGTCCCAATTATAAATTGTTGCTTTATATGAGGCTTCTTCACCAAAGACCTTTCTAAGCCTGTCTTTACATTGTTTAGGCATTAATGGCGAATTAAAGTCATATGATATCATAACCCGGAAATGTTAACCAGTTAAATTCATTTTAGAGTGAACACAATTTTATATGCTGATTAGTTACTTAACCAATTACACTGGGCAACAAAAAAATAATTTTTGAATGTTTCGACCACTTAATGAGGCAATTTTTCACAAATTTTGGGTTGAGAAAAATAAAGATGGCAATGAACAATTTTTATTAGTTCTAGTTTCTATGACATACACAAGGTAGAAGTATTACATATTAACGGATTGAGAGAAAAGGATACATTTTAATTACATACATGCTTTTTAACTGGTAATTACATGCTAACAGTTCTAAATTGCTGGAAAGATACTTCGCAGATAGTCGTGTCTGAAGAGAATCATGTGGTAGCCTATTGACTTCGTCGTCTTTTAGTTTGCCTCTTGTGATGGAGTTCCGCAGAATCCCTATACGAAGACCAACAGTAATCCGCAAGCATTACTTCATTCCAACGACCCTGATATCTTTGTTCCATAACAGAAATGTCCTGATGGAATCTCTCCCCATGTTCATTACTAACAGCTCCACAACTAGGAGGGAAAAAGTCTAGGTGGGAGTGGAGAGAACGGATCTTAAGGGATATGTTGCATCCAAGGTTACGGTATTTTTTCAGGAGAACTGTCACCAAATGCTTGTAGTTGTCATCTCTTTGGTGCCTAAAAATCCATGAACAACACCCTTGAAGGCTTCCCAAGCTTCCTTTTCCTTCCCCTCCAAAATTTGGTCAAATGCAGGATCCTTTACAAGTTCTCTTATTTGTGGTCCGACAAAAATGCCTTCCTTAACTTTTGCATCATTTAATTTCCAAAATTTCTCTCTGATTGTGTTTTGTTATTTGACAGGTGTGCCAGCTCCCAAAAAAATTCCCCCAAATTTAAAATCTTCACTCTAAAAAATGAAATGTCACTTTATCTTCAAAACAAGAGCTAATCTATAATTTTTATGTTAATTTTTTAATTCATCAAATGGAAATACATGTAAATTCACTATTTTTAAGCCCGAAACATTTTCATTGTTGGCCAGTGTTATTAGAGCAAAACATTAAAAAGTAGAGGCCGAATATAAACAAAATTCGTTTAGGTTTAGAAATTTGGCATTCTAAAAAATGTCAGTGTTGCTTTTGTAGTTTAATAATTTTAATAAGTGAAAATACGTCTCATGTACAGACGCACCATGGTCCATAGAGTTACCCGACATTCATCTTTTAGGATTAGGGATAATTCCAGAATAAACCTTAGCCAGATAGCTCATTCTAGCCAAGATTCGAACCTGAAACCTCTTAGCTGTAAGGCAAACACGCTACCACCACGCTGCAGAGGTGGATACGCAGTGTTGATGTATAAGACAATCAAATCAAAACTCGCATTGTCCAAGTGAATTTCTCTTTTAGTTATTTCTTTTGTTTTCTTCAGCAAATGGCAAAAGCCTTAAAGGGAAAACCACGAGGTCTTTATAATATTACTATTCTCAAAATAATAATAATAATAATAATAATAATAATAATAATAATAATAATAATAATAATAATAATAATAATAATAATAATAATAATAATAATAATAATAATAATAATAATAATAATAATAATAATAATAATAATAATAATAATAATAATTGTAAATATATTATTTGAAAAATAAAGTAATATAGTGAAAAATTAACCTTTAGTTTTGCATCTTATAGCCGAATATATGGAAAAGCTTCATTATGAAGTTTTTCGAGAACCTCCAAGCAAGATTATGGTTTGCTCTAGTATGCAAGTGTTAAACCAAATAAAAAATGCGACCTTGACTAACGTTTTTTTTTTTTTTAACTTTTGTAAAAAATGGTTATAAATAAAAGTAAAATATTTAAATTAAGACTCTTTATGGAGTGGTAGCATGAAATTCAGTCTCTACTTATGTTTTAGGTAGAAAGAAAACTTCCCTCCAGAGGTAATTGGCCTCAATGCATTGGTAGATTTCAAATAGGTGCCCCTGATGTTTAGAAAATACTTATATGTGCGTGTTTAACATATTTAGTTAAACTCCGATGAAATATTGGTTGGAGGGAAGAAGTCATAGCGAGGAATTTTCGAAGCATAACTTTTCATGGCAATTTATCAAGCACAATTCTACGTTATTTATTGACCATAAAAAGGGATTTACTCAGGTGAAATGAACACCAACCGAAGTGTAGAATTTCTTTTGTTCTTAAACAATAATTTAAGCATTAGGAATAGGTATCAGGTTTCATTGCATTCTTATAACACAATAGGGCATTAAAAAACTCAAGGTTTTGTATCACATTGCGTTTCCCTGACGATGTGGCAGTCCTTCATTTGATCATGGATGGTCTGATGCAACGGAGAGTCTTCACGGCTCATAAGATGACTTCCACAGAGGTAATCGTGTTACTCTTGATTGTATCACCATTAAGAAAACAGTTTTAATTCATGCTCTGCCTTTATGGCTATATTAATTTTTGTATAATGAATCCACCATAGTGAGTGTGTTATTATTGCAAATTAACAGTAATAGGACAGGTGAAACCCAGGGGCGGCTCGTCGTTACGTGCTTTTCTCTTTTACAAATCACATTGTAGAAATTTTAAAAGACCATGTAAATAACAATGCACTATTGTAAGTATATGAAATCGAGTACGACCAATAATGAATTCTTTATGCATGACAAATACCTGCTTAACTAATGGAACGCCTCCTTGACTTCAATGTGCTAAGCGCCAGCAAGCTCGGTAATCAGTATTGCGCATGCGTACATCTGGGTGTTGCGCGGTGATCATTCGCTGCACGGTGGAGCAGGGCCACCAACACTCATAGCTATAGCTGTATAACTTGAATATGCATTGAAAATCATTTAGCAATCTATGATTACTTTATATTTTAGTTTTAGATACAAATTCCATCCTTCTTACGTAAACAGATCCAATACCTAATGGTTGTTAAATTGCAAGGTAGGTTGTGATGCACCTATCATGTTGGCACAATACTCCCCGGGATCATAACGAGAATCCCCCGTAACAAATGTACGAGGGCTGTTCAATAAAGAATGATCACATTTTTTTTGACAACGTACCTTTACTCAACCTCATAATTTTGATGGTCCTTCTCAAAATAGTCTCCCCTGAATACGATACACTTGTCCCAGCGTTTATGCCAGTCTTCAAAGACATGCTGGAAACCATTTTTGAGAGATCCTTCAAAATCGCCTCCGCAGCCTTCACCACTGCTTCTGATGATGGATAATGTCTCCCGCGAAGGCGTTTCTTCAAGTTAGGGAATAGAAAAAAGTCACCGAGGCTAAATCCGGACTATAAGGAGGGTGGGGGATGCACTTCACGTTGATTTTTTGCAAGATATTCAGCAGCAACATTGGCAATATGCGGCCGCGCATTATCGTGGTGCAGCATCCAGACTGGTTCACGAAAATGTGGTCTTTTACGCCTGATATGGACTTGCAATGTTTTCAGGACATCCCTGTAGTATTGTCCAGTTACTGATGTGTGTGCAGGTACAACATGCTGATAAACTATTCCATAAATATCAAAGAATCAAATGACCATAACGTTCCCAGCAGAAGCAAACACTTTTGCGTTTTTGGAGGTTGGTGATGAAGGAGATTTACACACTGAGCTTTGCTGTTTGCTCTCAGGATCAAAATGATGTAGCCAAGTTTCATCAGCAGTGATTAGGTTTGAAAGAAACTCCGGATCTTCAACTTTAACTGTATGCAGACCTGCATGCGAATGTCCTTTTGTTCGGGAATCAACAGTCTTGGAACCCATCGCGCGCACACACGTCTCATGTGTAATGTTTCTGTCACCAACGTGCGTGTGGCACCCAATGAAATGTTCAGTATTTCAGAAAGTGTTCTTAAGGAAATTCGTTGATCCTCTCTCACAATGGCAGCAGCAGTGCTGATGTTTTCTTCCGTAAGAGCAGTAACTGGAGCACCGGGTCCACCTTCCTTTGCAATTAATTTTCTCCCCTCTTTAAACATTTTAAACCACCTTCGAGCTTTACTGTAGGGATGAACAGACTCTCCATAGGCCTTCTGTAACATTGTATAGGCCTCAACTGAAGATTTGTTGAGACGAAAGCAGAATTTCAAAGCCGCATATTGTTCCTCGCATGTTACCTCCATTGCAGCGGTAGGTGATACTGAACATGTCTGAACTTGCCTGGTTCTCACAGGCGGGAACCAGGAGTACCAACAATAAAACTACTACAACGTGTTTGTTTCACATTAAGCTAACAGAATAATAAGTTTGAATTTTAGTGGGAAATATTTTGACCGTAAAAAATTATGATCATTCTTTATTGGACAGCCCTCGTATGTGTTTCGCATGCTCATATTTTATCCAAGTATTTATTTGTGTAACGTTATTTAGTGGCTATATTGGTTTCTTTATTTTGTGTGTGAGTGTGGAACGTATTATAAATTCATTTTATTCAATGTATGAGTAATTTAATATTACGAAAAATTTAACCAATAAATAATGAACAGGGTTAACGAACTTCTGAAAACTCCCTTTTCAAGGCGAGCATTAGAAGAAAAGGTGAGTATAAAAATGTTAGGGCGACCAATAACCTTCTAAAAATTGAGCAAAAAGCGAGAGGAAGTAGAAATTATGTTTATGTCACGAAGAAACATCGGTGCATGGACTTCATATTTCGAAACACGTGGAGTTTTTCCCGCAGCACGCTGTTCTTTTTCGGCACGAGCCGCCACTGGTGAAACCTCTGGTTTTTTGGAACCTAGATCATATACTGCACATAGCAGCTTTCAGTTCTTCGCTGCGATGCTAGTGAATAAAACAACCCCTTACATGGAGGTCTGAAACTTATTCTCAAAGCTATGAAGTTCTAGGAAAACAACTCAAGAGTTATCTGCTTTCTTTCTTAATTATATTATCTAGTCTATAGAGAGTCAGAAATTATGTATAATTCAAAGCTCAGTGATTCCCAATTTGCCAGTTCAAGATTTAGTCGCCTCTGTAATGTGTGTTTGTGTGTGTGTGTGTGTGTGTGTGTGTGTGTGTGTGTGTGTGTGTGTGTGTGTGTGTGTGTTTAGTGTGTGTGTGTTTAGTGTTTAACGCCCGCTTTTACTACATACGGCACCGCAGGCGGTGACACTGATGATACATGAGATGAAGATGGAGCACCGGTGGAATGAGATGGCGGGGGAAACCGGAGATCCCGGAGAAAACCCGCCCCGGCGCCGTGTTGTCCACCACAAATCTTACTTTGCGGCTGCCTGGGATCGAACCCGGGCCGCCTTGGCGAGAGCCAAGCGGTCTAACCACTGAGCCACGGCGCGGCCCTCTGTAATGTAGTTAGTAGTCTGCATCACGTTCAAGAGGGCCCAAGTTTGAATCGCGGTCAGGGTGAGTTACCTGGATAATGTTTTTTCTTCGTTTTCCCTTATACTGAAAGATGATTATCAGGTAATTCGCCCACCTCGGTAGAGTAGATGGCAGTGTGTCTACCTCACATTTAACAGGTCCGAGTTCGAATCGCGGTCAGTGTGAGTTACCTGGATAAGGTTTTCCCCAGTTTTTCTTTATCCTGAAAAACGAATGTGGGGTAACCCTAAGCTCCATGGACCCTGGGCTCATTTGAGCATCATTTCAGCCATTTCATTCATCGTCCGATATGACTTAACGTTGAAGGACGTAAATTAAAAATAAAATCATGTAACTCTAAGCTCTATGGACTACAGTTGCATATGAGCATCATTTCACCCATTTTCGATATGGCTGATGTTGGAGAGCGTTAATTAAAAAGTGTATATGGCTGTGTTTCGTAGTTCCCAGGTTTGATTCCTGAATGTACCATGGAATACTAGCTAGGAGTACTTCCATGATACCATAGCCTGGTTTGTATAGATCCTTTTAGGGTTAAAGGCTTGCCCCAGCACATTCCACCAATTAACGTTCACAATTCTTAAGGGTTGTCTTTGAGAAGCTCCTTCACCTTTGCCAAGTCAGTGAATTACTGACAGTGAAGTTATCCCTGAAGTACTCCAAGACTATTACTGACACTAACAAAATAAGGATTCATGGAAATAGATAAAATAATTGTGGAATCCAAAATGATTTAAATTTAAAAGCTACTTTTTTTAGGAAAGAAATCAGTCTAGTCAGATTCTCAAATCTTAGCTAGGAGAAATTCTTCCAGCCCACATACGAACTCGGATCCTTTGTATGAATTAGTAGAGGTACTGCCCATTACAGCTCATAGGTAGACAATTGAGAATCTACTTTTTCCGCTAGAGAATCCAATTTAAGGCCCATTTAAGTAAGTGATTATGTATTAAAAATAAAAAAATATCTTCATATCTAATAGCCCGGTTTCTGGAATCTATACCAGGTCTTATTATGCAAACTTCATTTTTAACTTTATTAACTTCTAAATCAGATTTCACAAAACAATTTACAAATTTTGCAGATATAATCTACTTTCTACCTTAACAAACTAACTAAACTTACAGATTACTGGATTCCAGTAACCTTACAAATATAATCTATCTAAAACAGTAGTTTTTTCCACTTTACTTCAACAATATAAATCAAATCTACATTTCTACTACAGCTTTATTTCTTATAACAAGCTACGAAAGACTGTTTCCTACAGTTTTAAAATTTCCTCTTCTGCAACTGGTATCCAAAGCTTCCTCCTACTGGTATTCATCTCCTGAAGGGACTGGCTGGAGCTGGTTCGTTAGTTCCAGACACCCGGGTAGTCATCTATCCGCTTCTGCATAATCAGTTGCATCTGTCCGCTCTGTATAAAATACTGTATAAAATACTGTATGAAATACTGTATGAAATCTGTCCGCGATTTTGTATTGCGTGATTAGTGCAACGCGAACTGAAAATACCTCTACCGACCGAGGTGCCTGGCAGGTTACGCGCAGCTTGAGTGTTCCTGCTGCGTGCCGAGCTTCAGTAGGCTTTAACCGCAGATAGATACTTCTTTTGGAACTGATATGTCATTGCACCCTGGTGGTGAAAGTCATTGAGTTTAACGTACACATTTATACGAGGGTCCCGGGCCTTTAATAAGTCCCGGGCCTCACAATAAAATAAATTTTGATTTTTTCCTTTATTTCTCAACATAATTTCTAGAAAGGCTAATACATTTGTCATATCCGTGTTCTACGAGGGTGGGTAAAAAAAAGTAATGCCTCCTATTTTTTTCTCTTTTAATTGCCAAGAAAATTGAATCCAATTTACATAGCTTGAAAACTACAACATTGACGATTAATTTGTCACTATTCAATATAATCTCCGTTCTTTTCCACAGTTTTGGTCCACCTTTTAACTAAGGCATGTATTCCAGTGTGGTAAAACACACGGTCTTGCTTCCTAAGCCATTGACGCACGGACGTTCTCACAGCCTCCTCATCTTCAAAATGAATCCCACGATGAGCTTCCTTTAGTGGCCCGAACAGATGGAAGTCTGATGGTGCCAGGTCAGGGCTGTCTGGGGGGTGAGGTAAGACTTGCCATCCCATTTTCTCAATTTCTGCAGTAGTGTAACGGCTGGTATGTGGTCTTACATTGTCATGCAAAAGAAGAACATCCGCCATAGTTTCTGTTGGGCGAACTCGGCGAAGACGTGCTTTCAGCTTTCTGAGAGTTCTGAAGTATTGGACAGTTTTTATTGTGCATCCCTGCTCCAAAAAGTCAATCATAAGCACACCCTCTGTATCCCAAAACACTGTCGCCATAACTTTCCCTGCCGACCTCTGAGTTTTAAATTTTTTTTCTTCGGTGGCGTTGTGTGATGCCATTCCATTGACTGCCTCTTTGATTCAGGTTCAAAAAAATGAACCCACGTTTCGTCTCCAGTAACAATTTTTTTTCCAGAAACTCCTCTCCCTCCAAATTGAAGCACCGCAAGTGTTCGGAGGCTATTGTTTTCCTTGTTTCTTTGTTTTGGACGTTTAAAATTCTTGGTACCCAACGTGAACAAACTTTTGAGTAACCCAGTTGTTGAATAATGGTCATCACACTGCCTTTACTGAGGGAGGTAATGCGACACAATTCACCTGTTGTTACCCGGCGATCACCACGAATGATGTCATCGACTCGCTGAATGTTGCATGGAGCCACTGCAGTCACCGGCCTGCCGCTTCGCTTTTCATCTGCCAATGGTGTTTACCCTTCAGCTTCGTTACAGCGACGAACCCATCGTCTAACAGTGCTGACATCTACCATTGCATCACCATACACATTTTTTAACCTTTCGTGAATGCGAATTGGCGTTTCACCTTCCGCAGTCAAAAATTCAATCACAGAACGCTGTCTAATATGAATGTCGATGTCAGCCATTTTGCAAGACAATGCAGTGCTGCCACCTGTTGTCTTAGGAAGTTACTACTGCAGGGGATTGGAGAAGAAGGTTTGAGGAATTGCGCCAAATTCAAAGTTTTCACATAACTTACTTATTTAAGGAAAAAAAAAAATAGTAGGCATTACTGTTTGACCCACCCTCGTAATTTAATTAAACCAGCTCTGTAGTACAAGTTATCATGGTCCTCAAAATAGCTGTTTACCGCATCAATGACCTCCTCGTTGCTGTGAAATCTTTGTCCTGCAAGAAATTTTTTGAGGTTCGGTGGTAGTCACTAGGTGCTAGATCTGTTGAATAGGGTAGATGTTGAAGCAATTCGAACTTAAATGCTCACATTTTCCCCATTGCAATGACTGAATGATGGGCTGGAACATTGTTGTGAAGAAACAAGAGGTCTTTTTCTTTTCACTACATCACTTAAACATTGCAGTAAGCTTGCGTAGTAGTCACCAGTAATAATTTTGGCATTTTCCAAGTAATCAATAAAAATTATTCCCTGTGCATCCAAGAAAATACTAGCCATAACATTATTAGCTGACAAAATTGACTGCTTTTTTTTTGGAGTTGGTTCACCTGGTGCAATCCACTGTTTGGACTCAGATTTATTTTATGGAGTGTACTGATGTACCCAAGTTTCATCCATGGTAATAAGCCGTCTAAAAAATTCAGTGGGATTTTTACGGTAGAGCTCCGAATTGTTAACAGAAACAGTTTTTCTTTGCAGCTTTTGATCAGGTGTCAACAAATGTGGCAACAATCTTGCACAGACCTTGTGAAAGCCTGAAACATTACTTAAAATATTACCTGCACGTACTTTTGATATGTTTATAGTCAATCAACTATAATCTGCAATACTAAATGATGAATTTTTATCAATAATCTCTGAAGTTGTGATTTCCACAGGGCATCCAGAGCAACTAGTACTCATCACTAGTGCTCGTACGTCCCATTTTAAACTCTGCAAACCATTTTTTAATCATTGTATATGGAGGGACAGAGTCCTGTATCTGTGGTCCTATAAAAATCCCTACCTTCAGTTTAGCATCACTGACTTTGAGCAATTTTGATTCCAAGCACAACAATCCATCAGACACTTTATCTATAGCTTTTACAAAATTTTTCGTAACTACTTGTTTGATATGCAATGGAGGTAAATAGATTTTTTTCAGGATTCACTAAAGGGACATGTAACACATTTTTCTGGCTAGGTTAAAAGATGTACGTTTAGGCCATGATTTTCTAATGTAATAAGACTTTTTTATCTCTTCTGTTACATTAGCACACACAAAAAAAGAAGAAAAAAAAAAAGAAAAATTTGGTCAACCCAAGTTGAAAACCAAGCAATAAAGCAATTACCTCTAAGTCACAACATATATTCCATTTATACTTTTCATATTGGATTTTCTCGAAACCTAGCTTCATATTTTCATATCAGCGGCCTGCCCTGCCTGCCTGTATATTGATGGATATTGCCAATATGTAGCAGCACAGCCCTCAAACTGACTGTAGAAGAGTCTATGAATAATGACCGCTAATCTGAACCTGCACAGCATTGTGTCCTTAAATACAGCTGGAATAAAATTGCTACATAAAAGGTCATCTTGAACACTAAAATCAAATTTTAAGAAGTAACTGTAAGAAAGACTATGCCTGATGGAAAAATGTTCACTATATACCTGCAGTCAGTATGAAAAATGTACTAGATTCACTAATCAGATTTGTTGTGAAGAAAATCTTTTCAATCAGTGTTACCCTTCTTTGTTAGTCAGTTATCTGTACAAATTTTTTTCCCCTTACATCTCTGATACCAGTGTTAGAGGATACATATTTCACTAGCCAGGAAAGTCGGGGCTAGGGAAGCTGAAGCATTGAGCCTGCTAGAAGAACCAGGTTTGACGGGCCAGCCCAATGCCTGGGATGAGAGTGAGGGTAGTGGATAGCAGTATGAGGGTGAAATGAATGAAGGGAAGATGGATGCTAGAGTAATTGATGAAATGATGGCGGGAAAAACCGGAGGACCCGGAAGAAACCTGCCCCATTACTGTGTTGTCAACCACAAATCTCACCCTTTATAAATTTTAACTTTTATAATAATCATTTTTGCATGCATACATAATATTCTTACATTAGTTATTTGTATATTTATTTATATTAAATTCCTATCTATTTATTCATTCTGTATTCTTTCATAAGCTAAGGGCCTTGCAGTTGAGTGCCCTTAAACACAATTATCATAATCGTCTTTCTTAATTAGTCTCTCTTTTATTTTATCATGATTTCCTACTTTGATATGTTACCTCCTATATCATTATTTCCTCTATCGTTCTTTTACATAACTTCCTTATATCTTGTGGACAACTTTGCAGGATGAGGACAAACCCCTGCGAGACCAAAGGCTTTCTTTGTTTCTTCTCTGTTCATCAAGCACAGATGAAGCAAGCAATTTTGGTGCTGCAGAACACTTAATGCAACGGCAGACATGTGATGCACAGGTAAAACCAATGATAAACTGATTGTACTTCTGAAGCTACTTTATTTCATTGCTTCTGATACATTGCACTGCTTTGATATTGTTTATATCAACATATTAGCAACAAACTTCAGAAATATTGTGACAGACTAACCATGGATTGTACAGGATAAAGGAGTACATGGCCAGATCATACAAGGGGGGAATTGCTCAGAGGTAGGGAATACCGGCTTGGCGAGAGGTTGGGATTTTCTATTAGGTTACATAAGAACTACAACTCACTAAATAAGAATATTTATTAAACTAATTAATTACAGAGGTGGCCACAGAGCCAGGGCATCACGCCCTGTCAGGTCCAAGACCTGCACACCACATTCACTTATACCAGAGCTGGAGGAGTGGAGGAATGACATCACATGTACTACTGAAGTCACATAAACTATTATTTGTATTAATTAAAAGTCACTTGTGGCAATATTTAATGAGATAATGGGTTTGATCACAATTATATCCAGGTGCATAGCGTCATTATGATTGTAAATCTTTGCCTACCCATAAAAATGAATTTATTTTATTACATTTCCTATATTTATTATTAAGTCAACTACTCTTAAATGCAAACTGATCTCCTTCCTATACAATCATTTTGATTTGTTTTAAGTGTTATGCATGTTTAAGACTTCACAAAGAAAACTCATTTTCAATTAATTTTGGAGGTATTATGAATTTTGGGAGATATGAAGGACTGGAGGAGGTCAGTTGTACTTCTGAATCTGGAAAGAAATACATGTTTCCAATGTCTTACTTTGTGTTTCAGTGCAGCAAACCTATTTATAGGTATACAGTAATTACAAATGAATAATATATTTCATTATATTCTAATAGTATATTATGCAACGAGACTATATTGGTAGTAATTAAAATGTGACTATTATTATTAATTGAGAAAGCAAAGCGAGCATTATGATACAAGTGTATTACCATTATGGTTAACTTTTATACGACTATTATACTGTGACTTTGTGGGCTCGTAGAATTAAAAGTCCAATTTGCAGAAATTCTAAATATTCTTTATTTCCGTAGAAATACACTTGCACATTACAGCAGAATTACGTTACATACACAATCACAATCTATCAGGGTCGATGAGCACAACAAACTGCGTTCTGATTACATCTGTTTATAACATCAACTCTCGTTACAACTCTTTACAACTGTTTACTACTCCCCGCTGCCATGTCACAATCTCTTATATACCTCACTGATATCACTAGATATTTCTAGAATAAACAAGAAATCGAATGTTCTGTCACTAGATGAAACCCAAACCTTCCAGACATGTAACTTTACCAGCCAGCCCTTTTATCTCCTTGCTATCTTTATTTGCCGGCTCTTTGTGTACACAAGCCACGCTATTGTAGATAATGAGTTCGCAACACTACAAATATAACAATTTGTAATAAAAACTTCACTTAACTTAATAAAATGGTGTTAAAATTCTTCTTTCTAATTGATATCGATTTCATGAACTCTTGTCCGCATCTTCAGTCAAAGAAAACCACAGACTGTTCATGCTTGATTATGTATCTAAGTTAAAGGTTTCATTTCAAAGTATTCATTTCTGGTTTGAGTGATATGTTACAATTGTGAGACGTAGTTCGTAGTATGCAGGCACAGAATTATTGATTACTTCCCTATAAACAGCTGTTAACGTGTGACACAGTTTAACCTAAAAGAAAGTATAGACAAACTGGAACAAATTGAATAAATAAATGTTGAGTGTTGAATTCAAAACCAACAAGTCCACAGGGTCGATGATTTCACATTTTGAGACAACTCTTCGTGATACACAAGGAACACACTTTCTGAGAACGGATTTATACCTTTTGATACCCTCCAATCGATGAATTGTGAATAAAATGTCTCGTACATTTTTCTTGGCTTTTGTGGCAACAAGTTATTGGTAACATTGAATGATTTTTCCATAATTTCTGGGGGCGTAAGTTCAATGTCGCTGTTACTAGAGTCGGATATTTTGACTTTTACCTAAACTAGCTCTAGTACCGTTGTCGATTGAAATGAGAATAATTGATACTTACACTTTCACAATGTGACATGGCCACTTCTGATTGGTCAAATACCAATACTTTAATGAGGCCCATTAAAGTACTGCTACCAGTTGTATAAATACTAAAGTTTGGCATGGTCGAGTATAAACTAGTTTTGCAGTGCAGAGCTCCTTAAAGTATTATTCACAAAAACAGAGAAACATATCAATAAAACTCCCAAACTAAATAAACACATTTAAAAAACAGATAAGCTAATTTTGAATTTAAAAACAAACTCTTCTGCCTTGATGACTTAAGGATTATAGAAGCTCTAAAATAAGTTAAAACAGATCTCTGAAAATCTTCGACAATAAACTCCAACCTTTCACATACTGATATGAGTAGTCAAGATCTTCATGGCAAGAAGTCTGTGGTTCAAATGAAAAATAAATAGCAGAGAGCTTCCAAAAGAAGATACCAATCAATTATTCTAGGTTTATTGCCATAAAAATTACTATTTGTATACATATTTAATTCAATGAAGCCTGCTCTCTACCATAAAAGATATGCAATAACATGTTGAAAGGTCATAGACAACTTTTGGTAATAGCTACAATTGTCAGTTGTATTCTTTTTTAGTATAATAACTATTGTTTATTGTTTAAAAATATAAAAGGGGAATATGTCAGTGATTTTCTGCATTTATTTACTAGTATTTTTAACTGAAATAAACTCAAAAATATAAAAAATAATAAGAATAGGCATAGAGGTTGCATTGAATGAGAACAATATAGAAAGAGGATTAGAGCTAATGAAACTAATAGTTACAAGGGCAGGGATAAAAATGAAAGTAAAAGGGAAAATGAAACGAATAAGTAATGGCTAGTTTGATGAGGACTGCGGTAGAGCAAGAAGGGAAGTGTTTAAAAACCTGGCTTGTTGGAGAAGAACGGGGGAGGGTAGAGATAGGACGATTATGGTAATAAGTAGAGAAGCATACAAGAAATTATTAGAACAAAAAAAGAACAAGTGGCAGGATAGTATTCAAAAGAAAATGAAGGATGTCATACAACAAAAAGATAATAACAAAATATGGGGTATGGTGAGTGAAATGAATAAACAGAAGGGTTTGAAAAATGAGATAACATCGCAGGAGTGACTGAAGTACTTTAGAGACCTAGTTGCTGAAAGGGAGTGGATAAATAGAGATAATATACAGTTGGGCAACCTGAGGGTAGACGATGAGATATTAGACAGAGAAATTACTCAAATTGAAGTTTTTCAACAAATAAGAAGCTTAAAGGGTGGTAAAGCAGTGGGCATGGATGGAATCCCAGGGGAGTTTTGGAAAAGATATGGGGAAACACCAAGAGGATTAAAGAATATATCTAATTTATTTAATAAGATGAAAGATAGTAGGAAATTACCTGACTGCTGGAAAACAAGTGTGATTTTACCAGTATTTAAAGGAAAGGGGAGTGTGAATAAGCCAGAAAATTACAGGGGGATAAGCTTACTACCTATAATTGGGAAAATGTATACGGGTATACTAGCGGACAGACTAATGGATTGGGTGGAAAGAGAAAATAAAATATCAGAATTTCAAGCTGGACTTAGGAGAAAAAGACAAACTATAGATAATGTATTTATAATCAAGACGTTAATTGCTAAATACTTAGCAGGAAAAGGGGCAGATTGTATATGTTTTTTGTGGATTTTGAGAAAGCGTTCGATACGATAAACAGGCAGGCTTTAAAATGGAAATTAAGAAGAAAAGGGGTGAGCGAGAAGTTTATAAACAAAATTGATAAAATTTATAGTGGGGTGAAATTCAGAATAAGATGTGGGTTGAATGTATTATCAGAAGAAGCCGAGCAGAAGTTAGGCTTAAGACAGGGGTGCAAATTGAGTCCTATTCTATTCAATTTATTTATAGATGGCATAATAGCGAGGGTTAAGGAAAGCAATGCCCATTGCCCAATAATAATGAACAAAGAGGTCCTTGGTTTATTGTATGCGGATGATGTAACAGTAGGAGCAATTTCCATAATAGGTGTACAAAAATCAATTGAGGCAATCCATAGGTTTTGTCTTACTGGGGACTAAGAATAAACAGCAAAAAATAAAAATAATGGTATTTAAAAGAGGGTCGATACTTAGGAAAGGAGAGGAATGGTTCATAGGGGATCAAAAGGTAGAAGTGGTAAACGAGTATGACTATTTAGGTGTAAGGATGTGTAGCAGTGGAGGATGGGCTGCACGAGCCAGAAAAGTGATAGCTAATGGCAGGGCGGCAATGTCAGGGGTAAGAATATGTAAACATAAACTGGAGATGTCAGTTAGATGGTTAGAAAGAATGTATGAAGTATGAAGTATGAATGTATGAGTATAACATCGGAAAAAAGGTTTAAACTGTCTGTAAAATAATTTTTAAGAGAAGGTTGCTATTATTCAGTGGAAGAATACTTAAAACATGATCAACATATCAATGCTTCCTAAAATGATGTTTGTGAATAAATACCTGTGCAACTTCGGAGGTGATACTTGTAATATTCAGAAAAGCTGTAAAAAATATCCTAATATCCTACTAAAGGTAATGTCACAGACAACAGATGAGTTTCTAAGAAGTAAAATTAAATAATAAAGTAAATATTGATTTTTTTTGGTAAAAATTATGTCTCTTACAGCCTAGTTCTTAAAAATGTAATACATTAAACTATTATGTGACCTAAGTTGCATTATTCTTAATTACTATTTGTATTATTATTCTGTTAATTACTACTGCATTACTTTAATCACTATTGTATTATTTAACTACTATTGTATTATTTAATTACTATTGTATTATTCATAATTGTATTACTCATAAGAAATGTATTATTCTTATGGGTACAAATTTGACGAAGCCATGAATATTGTATATTCCTAAGGTGAATAAAACTATCTATCTATCTATCTATCTATTGAAGGCAGAACAATGTATGCAGTGCAGGTATGGGGCACATCAGAGATAGGGTCACAATTAGACCAGATGTATGGATTATTGTGCAAAGAACTACTAGGGCTACCAAAATCGGCACCAAGAGAGGTGGCATTACTAGAGCTAGGTAATACAAAAAGGAGGGGAATAATAATAGAGAGAAAATTGAAATTCTGGTATAAGTGTATTAAAGGGCAGAAAGGGGAATTATTGAATCTATGCATGAAGTAACAGAAAAGCATTAAAAATACAAATAGTTGGTGGGCGGAATTGGAAAGAATGATATTAAAGATAGGCATGGGTGATCTATGGAGAGCAGAGGAGACAAATTATAGCGGTTTTTGGAAGGAAGTGAGAACTAGACTACAAGGCATAGATAGGCAAGGGATATGGGAAAGTATAGAAGAAAAGAAATCTTTGAAATTTTATAAGCAATAAAAGACAGAATGGGGTAGGGAAAAATATACAGATCAATGTGGCAAAACTGGAAGAGAAGGCATAGCATGGATGAGAGTAGGAATATTATACTTAAAAGGGTTGAGAAGTAATGAGGTAGGAATATGTGAATTTTGTGGAGACGAAGAGAGCACTGTTCATTACCTGATAGAATGTAAGGAGCTAACAAATTACAGGAGAAAAATATGAGATAAGAAATGGGACAGTGTAAGTAAAGAGATATTGGCGGTACGCATGCTAACGGGGATGGGAGAAAAGAAAAGTAGACATATAGGAGATTTCTTATATAGGATAAGAGAAAAGTGGATTAGGATAAAATAAAGTCAAGAAGAAATGACATCAAGCTGCTCAGGAAAACCAAAGGCTTATAGCCAGCGGACCTGAGTCAGCAAGTAAATCTTAAGGTCAGCAATTTCATGTATTTGTACAGGAGGTATAATACAGCATGTTCTATGTTAAATTTTATTGTACTGAATTTGTAATGGATACTGTACAAATAAATAAATACTAGTATTTTTCTTTATATTATTAAAAATCCTAATATGAAGTTACAAACATTCTGAAGAATATCTAGGAGTAATGCACACATAACTTTCAATATTGGCCAAAAGCTATTGCACAATTTTACTACTACAGCACCCTCCATCTAATTCCTAAACTGATTTAATATCCTTTTTCTTAGGCACTTAAATGTAAGCTATTTGAACATTAATGTTCATTAAGGCAAGATTGAAAAGCCAAATATCATGAGAAAATTTCAGAGCATGCAGTCAAACATACCTCTGTAAAGAATAGGGAGGCCTCACATAAAATGGCCTGCCTTGGTAGCGTGGTGGTAGCCTGTCTGCCTCACTTTCAAGAGGTCCCGAGTTTGAACCTCGGTCAGGGTGTGTTACCTGGATAAGGTTTCTTCCAGGATTTTCCCTTATCCTGAAAGACGAATGTCAGGTAACTAAGCTCTATGGACCCTGGGTTCATTTGAGCATCATTTCACCCATTCCATTCATTGTCCAATATGACGTAATGTTGGAGGACGTAAATTACATAAAAAAAAGAACATAAAGTATCTGGTGTAGTGGCATTCATGGCTGATGAAAGCGTTACCTGTAAGCAGTTGCATGGATTTTGCTTTTTGCTCTAAGCAAGACTACAGAAATATTGAAATAAACTAATATATTTATAATATAAAATAGCTACAATTGTTAAAGGCCAGCCTAATTGTTAAAGGACAGTTTAATATGAAAATAACAAAATAACAAGAAAGATAGTTAATTTGCAAATTTGCTCATATCCCTTTAATATATTATATTTATAAACATCCATATCAGAAAAGAAAGTAATATAATTCAAAAGTACTTGAATTACATGCATCTACATGCATCTCAAATTGATTTCAGCATCTCAAATTGGAAGATCAAATTTATTTTGAAATGTTCAATGCCAAGCAAGAGGTTCTAATCCCAGCTTTAGTACAACCTTTTTCAAATCTGATTGATTCCATTTTTCAAACTTTGTTCATACAAAGCAATGAGAAATGGTGGCGGTGGTAGTGGTAGTAAAAAGAACAATAATATATATATTGAAGCTGAAGCTTTTCTTAGGTACATTAAGATGCCAATTTGAAGCTGAAGTACTTGAGGCCCATGCAATCTTGAAGTTCCCTGCTTATGTTGTTTGTCCAGCTAATTTTATAAGCAATGAAATTCTTTTCTCAGGGTATGCATTCTTACTTTGAATAAGGATGCCTTGGATATTTGATATAAATATTTAATGATAAATTTAAATACTTATTATTGAAGAGTTTCTAAACCTACTACTTTGAATATAATAGTAATTACCAAATATTTTAGCTGAATATCATTCCCAATGATATGATCAATTACTAGTTTGTATACTGCAAGTATTAAATTTTTATTCTATTTCTGATACAGAATTGAGTGACTTTGCTCCATCGCTGACAAAGTTCTGCACTCCCTGGTCACTATGGGAGACATTTCTGCACGTCTATGCTGTGATGTCTGTTACTGAAATCTAAAGTTACTCCCATAACCAATCTGTCCACCTTGGTAGCTTAGATGGTAGTATGTCTGCCTCACGTAAAAGAGGTCCCAAGTTTGAATCTTGATCAGGATGAGTTACCTGGATAAGGATTTTTTCCAGAGTTTTCCCTTATATTGAAAGATGAATGTCGGGTAACTCTAAGCTCTATGGATCCTGAGCTCATTTCATTCATTCATTGTCTCATATGACTTAACATTGGAGGAGTAAATTTAAAAAGAGGTAAACCTTCTCCCCCACCAATTTTCCTACTCATGTGGACCAATAATATTACTCTTCCCTTTATAATTTCTCTTAAGTCGCCTACATATCTAGTAACATATATTTCCCATGAAAGCCCTTCAGTAAAATCTAAGTTTATTTTACTTTCCCGAAAGCATTTAACCGGTCATTATGCATGTATCATGAACGGAGTGGTTTTCCAACAATTTTCTAAGTCGAATACAGAAAGTTAATTACCTACCTAATTCCATTGATTTTTGTGTCTAGATAAACAACTCCTATTCATTTAGCTTATCATATAGTGTTACATATTTATATGATTCTAATTCTTGGTTTCTTTTGCAACTCCTTATTTATTTATCATATCATAATACTATCATTTACTTGTTCCCTATTGGTTTATCCTTAATTGAAATCTCCAATAATTTCAGTATTAAAATATACATATAACAACAATAATAATAGGTGTCATCATTACTTCTATGTTAAATATGAATACAATAGGTTTTAGTTTTATATTTTGTTGTGAAGTAACTTTTAGACAGCTACTCTAGGGTAACATCAAGCAACATTGTGAATATTAATGGATATGCATCACATTTGGATATGCATCGCTAGAAGATATGAACTTCTTATAGCAGGTCACTTTTCACACTACTTATTTAAGTCCTTAAAGTAATACTGAAGTTCTAACAGCTATATGGTGGTATGAAGAAGTTGTATTATATAGATACATTTTACTTCATTTTACAGGAAGAAGTAAGAGATGATTGTGAAAGCAACCCTAAAATGCTTGCTGAAAATCAGAAAAAATCAGGAGATTTGCTGACCATTGATGAAGTACCCTTCTACTTGAGAAGAAATCCTTATATTCTGACTGGATACAGAGCTAATCTCACTATCTGGCAGTGTATCGATGGGTGAGTCAGTAATCTGTGAATAAACATTTATAATTATTACATTTATTAGAAGACACAGCAGAGGAGTTTTCAAATTTCAGACATAGTTTCAACAACAGCAATTGGATGGAAACCAGGAGATCTGTGGTTTAGATGGCATTGAATTTTTCAGGTTGACTCTATCTAGGTTAAATAAGTGTTCAGTGTTTTTGATATAGTTCTAATGCTTGTCATGACGCAGTATTAGATCTGAAAAGGTATTTTATTCAGTTTTTATATATCTGTATCTGTTTTTCTTATGGTTTGAGTAACTAATGATACCGTCTTGTCATCCATTTAATTAATATATCTATGATCAGAAATTAGCGTTAGCATATAGCTTGATGACAGATGTCATACCATCCCTGTTGATAGCCCAGCTGTTGGCAGTTGTTAATATTTTTTTTTCCTTCTTTCTTTTTTCCTCTTTCTTTTCTCTCACCCAGAGCTGCAATTACTGATCCTTGAACTGCTTCCTGTCCATCCTACGACCTTCTGACTCCTTATCATGGAGCTTGGAACGTACTACACTGCTCTCTCACTGTAAAACTGGCTCTCTGATCAACTTACTACTGACTGACTGACTCACTCACTCACTGACTCACTGACTCTTGGCCTTGCATCAGCTTTCATATATCTGCTGGGTGCAGTAGAACTTTCTGGCATTGGATCATTCTTGAGAAACAGGCTAGAATGTACTTTTGCATAGTAGCAACACAGCTTTGCCCCAGCCTTATGACATCAGCTCATTACTGGCCTTGAAGGTATGTCACTCCCTTCTACCAGCCAATAAGAAAAGAGACTATTCTGTTTGTTCTGATGGTGGCTAAGTTCTCCAATCCGGCTCTTTCTCTCCAAAGCAGACAGCAATGGCAACGAAATATCTCAGCAGGTCATGCAAATGTCAATGTGACAGTAATTTATTAATATTATATTAGGCTCTCCATCATAAATGAAGACAGTTGCAAAGTAATAAAAATTCAGCATCATAGCCTTCCGCTTCTTAGCTAATGCTAGTAACCATCACAAAGTAGTTGTATGAAATAGTTTGCCATTAACAGTCAAATTTGATAATTCCAAGCTATAAACCTACTGTGACGATTCCGTCAGGATTCAGCATCAGAAGGAAACTTCAGCAATGAAGAAATGTTTTATAACAAAATAACGTATTGCCCGGGTTTGGTCAAATACAAGCATCAAAGAATAAGGTGAGATTCATATTATGTAGTGCATTAACTTTTGCTAATGATATTTATTTAGTTTTAAGGAAAACAAACTGCAGTATTCAATTCCTTTCTTGGAAGTGTTTAAACAATGTTGTTATGCTGTTGTCCAGTCGATGGCCGGCTGAGGATAGAGGCAAGGTCTCTGAAACATGTTCCGGAAAAATTTAAAAGTAAGTGTTTCTTAGTGTCATTAATCGACTCCCTTTAAATTTAATGCAGTATTCTTATTGCAAAATACAACTCTTAGATGCTTTTAACAAGAGTATGCAGAACATACAAATGCTAGTACAGTTTTGTAGTTCAAAAATTTTTGATAGAGATGACACTGCATACTCACATTTTTCTTTTAATATCAACACTTCCTCCAAAACAAAAATAATAAACAAAAATACCATACATTTTCACACAGATTTAATTTTCTGCACTTCAAATTTTTCATTCAGCATTTGGAATTGAACATTCTCTAATGGCTTGGCCAGTAAATTAGCTAACTGGTTTGCTCCCTTAATGAACTCCAATCTAATAATAATTCAATAATTTGAAATTTTATGTTTTTAATAGTTGACATAAGTGAAATTTTAAGTTTATCCTAAAATATAGTAAAATATGACTCAAAATCTTTAAATGTCTCTATCTAAAACTCATTCCATGATGTAGAAATTTCAATCTTCTATGAGCTTTGATTTTTGAAGATATATTGAAATTTTTGACAGTTACACAGCAATAGCACTGTCAGTATATCAGTTTTGCCATAATTGGTAGTTCCAGATAATTCATATAGCAACTCTTTTAAAGCAGATCAGCTCCTTTGCTCTTTCACTCTTTCTGCTACTACTTCTGCTTTCGTGGTGGAAGTTATTATTGATTTCTGCAACTAACTGCACCACGATGTAGCTCCAGAAGTGAGAGTTGCGACAGCAGTTGTAGACCATCTTGTGTCCTTGTTATCAGCATATTTGGTGCCATGTAGATATTCAGTGCTTCATTTCTGTTGCAGTTGTTTCCATAGTCTACTATACTCCAAGTGTCTGAAGATACTGAAATAGTTCTGATTAAAAGTGTTGTGAGAAGTGAAGCTAATTTCATATTTAAAGACTTACTGAGTCATATTTTATTAAAACTTCAAACTTCACTGTCCTGTGCCATGGCATAGTGGGTTAAGGCACTAGGCCTTGGTTCCCTGCCACGGATTTTGACCGGGTTTGATCTCACCCCTGGTGAGTGCAAATTTTAAGACCCAGGTATAGGACCAGTGCCCACTCAGCTTCTTGAGGAACTTGAGGAGCTTACAATAAGTAAGTGGTCCTGGTCAAGAAAGCTAACTTTCCGGCTGGGGGTGAAGAGATGCTGACCACATCTCCTTCCCGTAGTGGTTGGAATATCGCCCCCTCTACCTTGCACATGTGGGAGTAAGGCCAGAAGTCAGGTTGGCCCTCTATGGGCTGTCGCACCATGGGTTATTATTATTATTATTATTATTATTATTATTATTATTATTATTATTATTATTATTATTATTATTATTATTATTATTATTATTATTATTATTATTATTATTATTATTATTATTATTATTATTATTATTATTATTATTATTATTATTATTATTATTATTATTATTATTATTATTATTATTATTATTATTATTATTATTATTATTATTATTATTATTATTATTATTATTATTATTATTATTATTATTATTATTATTATTATTATTATTATTATTATTATTATTATTATTATTATTATTATTATTATTATTATTATTATTATTATTATTATTATTATTATTATTATTATTATTATTATTATTATTATTATTATTATTATTATTATTATTATTATTATTATTATTATTATTATTATTATTATTATTATTATTATTATTATTATTATTATTATTATTATTATTATTATTATTATTATTATTATTATTATTATTATTATTATTATTATTATTATTATTATTATTATTATTATTATTATTATTATTATTATTATTATTATTATTATTATTATTATTATTATTATTATTATTATTATTATTATTATTATTATTATTATTATTATTATTATTATTATTATTATTATTATTATTATTATTATTATTATTATTATTATTATTATTATTATTATTATTATTATTATTATTATTATTATTATTATTATTATTATTATTATTATTATTATTATTATTATTATTATTATTATTATTATTATTATTATTATTATTATTATTATTATTATTATTATTATTATTATTATTATGATTATGATTATGATTATCGTTATCGTTATCGTTATCGTTATCGTTATCGTTATCGTTATCGTTATCGTTATCGTTATCGTTATCGTTATCGTTATCGTTATCGTTATCGTTATCGTTATCGTTATCGTTATCGTTATCGTTATCGTTATCGTTATCGTTATCGTTATCGTTATCGTTATCGTTATCGTTATCGTTATCGTTATCGTTATCGTTATCGTTATCGTTATCGTTATCGTTATCGTTATCGTTATCGTTATCGTTATCGTTATCGTTATCGTTATCGTTATCGTTATCATTATCATTATCATTATCATTATTATTATTATTATTATTATTATTATTATTATTATTATTATTATTATTATTATTATTATTATTATTATTAAAACTTCACTCATGTCAACTATTAAATCTAGGAACGTTACAGCTGATTGTGAAGATCAGTCACCAATCAGCTGAGGATGGTCCTGAAAACATTCATATTTTTAATAGTTGACGTGAGTGAAGCTTTTTAACTTTTAATAAAGTATGACTCAATAAGACTTTTAATATCCAAAGATGTGTTTCATTAATTCCAATCTAGGGTTGTAGAATCTTTTATGGTTTGAGCCAATTTGTTTATGGCTTTGGAGCTTAGCCCCAAAAGAAAAAAGAAAAACAAAGTTATTTTTATGACACTATACTACAAGAGTATATTGTTTTGATTCTGTTATTATCAGTTATTTTTAATGGGTAGAATTTCTCACTTTACATACGTTACCATGTAGACTTGATGTTAACTATGTAGGAGAGGGGAATGCGGAAGTGTCAAGATTCAGTACTATTTCAATTTCATTGTGTACATGTGCCTCTATGTGTAGGCATTTTTGCAGTTCATTTGGAGTTTTCCGACTTTCTTCTGATTTTCTTTTGCAATCAACAAGGTACAGTGTGAGTGAAGCAATGTGTCAATATATTCTCGATTCAATTTTGTATTAAGGTAGCCTTTTTTTATAGCGTTTAAAGCCTGTGTTTACTACGTGCAGCACCTCAGGTGTACCTTTTGTTGACAATGCCATTTGTCTTATTAAACAGTTAGGCACTGATCATCTTAATGTTTCAATTATATAGGAACAAAAATTGCAGTTGTATTCTTTCTATCCATATGGTACAAAAAGAAACAACAAGATCGAGAAAACCTATTTTGCTTTAACAGTTTATTGTTTGGTGGTGATACTTCATGGAAAGTTACTGAGCAGGATAGCTCAGGTGGTTTTGTCAGTATTTATACAACAGTATAAACAAAAATAATTGCCACATGTAATTATTTTACAAGTAAATCTGCTGTTATGGCCACAGCAGTAAAATTAGATCTACCAGATGTACTGAATTTCCTAGACAGGGAAATCTACGTCCGGTTGTCTGGAAAAACTACAAAATTACAATGTTACGATAGACAAGCAGACAGTCCTTTATATTGCTTCCAAAGTGGGACAGCATGAGCTTCAGTTTCATACACAAGTTTTACATAAAAGGGTTATAAGTTAGTTATGCAGATGCTCGAATAATTAATCAAAGAGAAAATTTTCCCAATCTGACACATCATTATTTAAGAATTATGATAAATGTCCAAAATTAATATATTTCACATTAATCTCTGTTTAAGATATCAATAACACTCGCCATGAAAGCTTCACGTCTTATATAACACAATTGTCTCTCATGATTCATTATACTGAATGAATCCTAATAAAACCTAACTGTAGGTATTAATTCCTGACTAGAAATGGAGGAAAAAAGGTCCTATGAAAATGTGTCCAGAAATGCATCGTTGCCATAGTAAATGGCCCTGACTGTGTTGCAAACTGCGTGATTGAAGCATTTTACTGTAAGAAGCAGAATAGTTTGGTATTCACTCATATTAGGAACAAGCCAAAATGGTGTTTGTGTATAGCCAAGTGATGGAAATGGTTGAGTGGCAGCAAGGCTATACCAAAACAAGTATCCTCATAGACACCAGCCACATCATGCAACTTCTCAAACCCTTTTAGGCTGTTTGTGTGCTCATGGATCTATTCAGGCAGACAAATGTGTAGCACAGAGGGGACTATGTGTACAGTACAGTGCAAGGGCTACCAGAAGTCATGACGCCCCCTATTACCAGGGATGCAATTGCTTCCATGGTGTTTCCAGTAGGACAATACCTCATAACTTTAAAAAGTCTCCTCCCATTACAGGGTAGAAGTGGATACGCCGCTTACATGCATCAAACCCCAGAGTGGCATACTACTGAAAACTTACCCATACTCATGGGTGCTGGAAACCACTGTACTGTCGAGTCCAGCCCAATCCAAACAGCTTCCATTTGGGAGAGGCTCAAATGTCTGGCCCAATGTACTTCTAGTAACGTCAGGACTACCATAAGTTCTTGGATTTTGCACGGCTTGCACTACATCAGCTGAAAGAGTTAGAACCCTTCATAGGGTCCATAGATAACTACTTCTAGTAATGTCAGAAGTACCATGAGTGCTAGGGGTTTGCAGTGCCTACACTACAGCAGCTGAAGAGGTTGGAAAACCTTTCCTATGGGAGAATTTTGTCACCAGATTTGGAGGAACAAATTCTACAGGATATTGAGAAGAACCTTAGTATAAGCTTCAGACAAATGGCCCACCAACATGGTGTAATTCAAAGCATGGTTACATGTATCCTGCATGACAATTGCTATCATCCCTATCACCTGCAACAAGTGCAAGGATTATTACCATCAGATTTCCCTCTACAGGAATGATTCGTTAATGGTTTTTACACCAAACTATCACAATTATGGCATTTCTGTCTTCAGTCCTCTTTAATGTTGAAGCAACCTTTACCATAAATGGGTTTATCAATCTGTATAATTGTCATCTGTGATCTACTGTGGTTGAAGCATCTCAAATATAATATATCTCAAATATAATCCTCAGAAAGACTCATATTATTCACGCTTCTAGACAGATGCATTTTTAAGATGTTTATATAAACCTTATGGATCGTAATCCATCAATAAAACATAAATCTCCCACAACATTTGCATTCATGCAGCCCCAGACAAGTACTGAACCGCCTCCATGTTTAACTGAAGCTGTAATACTTTTCCCCTCAGGCTCACAATTCTTTTTTCTCCACACTATTACTCGCCCTTTTTACATAAAGAGCTCAAAATGGCTCTCTTCAGTAAATACAACCTTCTTCCAGAAATCAAACCCATCGTATTTAGTTTCTTTCATAAAAGCAACTCGCTTCTTTCTGTTGATTTTACTAATGTATGGTTTTCTAGGGGCAGTTCGGCCTCCATACTCAGCTTCATAAGGCACGTTTCTTATAGTTTCTTATGGTTCAGCATCAATGTTTGGGCAGGGGTTCTTGGCAAACACATACTTGGACCAGGATTATTCCACAATGCCTCAATGGAGGAACTTCCTGCAGAATACTCTGCCTCGTTTACTTGAGGATACGTATGCTTTTAGCAATAAGACAGGTTATGCAGTTTCTGCATGATACATCATCAGCCCACAATGCCACAACACCATCTTCTCCAGACAATGGTTAGTATGCACAGGGCCTGTTGCATGGTCCGATAGATCAATGGGCTTAAACCTCTTGGAATTTTACCTCGGGGGGAGGGGGGATCTGAAAAGTGTAGTGTATGCTGAATCAGTTCTTGATGTGCAGACCCTTCAATAGCATGTTCATGATGCCTGTGATGCTCTTCTGAGAGAGACCAAAATGTGCAAAGGAATGAAGTAATCCATGATATGACACGAATGTGTGCATTGCATTCTTTAGAGGCCACTTAGAATGTCTGTTGTGACATGGATGCAATTCAATTATGTACTGAGTTCCAGGACAATTTGTTCTCATTGTACGCACACTGTCCATTTTGGGACACATGTGTGTAGCACCTCTTTTCCCCCATTTCCAATCAGGAATCAGTTCCTGCAGTTTGTCGGTTTTATTTAAGTTCACTTTGTATTTGGATTTTGATTTTTGTTATTCCAAGCTTGATTTTGTTAGTACTGGATGAGGTTAGCTCATTAACATGTTCAAATACTGAGCCATGATAACTTCATGACCAAGTGCAAGACAAAATAATGAATCATTCTAATAATTGAATTATACCATATCAGCAGCAGCAGCATGGAATCCTGTGTCCACATGCCCAATGGAAAAACACAGCACAAAGCTTCTTAACTCACTGACTGCTGTTACAAGTCCTGTATTTCAGATCTTGGAGTTCTCTCCTCTCCTTGCTAAGTTGAATTCATATAGCAGGTATTTAAACAAAACAAATAAAGGAAAATAATTTGTAAATATACTGCCATCTAGTAAATGTAAATGTTTATAAATAGATAGAGTCAAATTGAAAAATTCAATGCCATGGCCTGAATTTGAACCACGGATCTGCTGGTTTCCATCTAGTCACACTTACCCATTGAGCTACCATAGTCAATGTGCCATCATGACATTAAATTCTCCAGTTGACTCATATATTTTCCCAGTAAACCACTAGGGGCTCTCATATTCGAGATAAACCATTTGTGGCAACTTAATATTGTAAGTATTTGAGTCCCAGGCTTCATCGTTAAATTCTTATTATTTAAGTTAACTGATGCAATTTAAAAAACTATTTGTGACTTCGTCACTAACATTTTATATTTTTGAAGGAATAGTGTCGGAAGTCATCACCTCCATTATCAATCTCTTTCCAACTCAAAATCTTTCCAAGTTGGAAAGAGGCTGATAATGGAGGCAATGACTTCCGAAACTAGTCCCTCAAAGATATAAAATGTAACTGATGAAGTATTAAAAAAACTACAAATAGTTTTTCAGTTAATTTTGACGTCACTGTTACTAAATTTCTACATACATGGATAATTAATTGATGGAAATTAACTTAAATAAATGTTTACATTTTGAAATATGAAATTTTGGGGTATAACAGCCATATAGAGCAAGAATTTAATTATGCCTTAAAGGTGTGAAAGAAAATGTGCCTCATTAATTAATTTGTATTGGTTTTTCATAGAATAAATAATATTTATGGAAATTCATATATTCATATGAATTTTTGCTTTTGTTTGTTTGTTATTAGGATCTTTTGGTGGACCAATGAGACTATTAATGTGTGGACACACCTCATGGCATTTGTTCTGTTTGTCGCTCTACTTGTTTGGTTTACCTGTACTAATCCGTTGGTGTCTCTAGTATCAACTTCTACAAAAGTATTTTATTACTCTTTGGCAGCTTGTTTCATTGTAAGTATTTTTTAAAGCTCAGAAAGTATGAAAGCAAATGTAGAGATGTGTAAAAATGAAATTGAATTATGTTTTTTTTTTTTTTTTTTTTAATTATGAAGGTCAACAAACATTTGAAATATATGGGTAAATTTTACCTTCCACCTTTGCATATCCTCTTTATTTTTAGTACTTTTTGAGATGTACATCATACCTTTCAATTTCAAAGAACAGAAGTATCTGATAAATAAAATATTGATAAGTCATGTTCCTGTGATGCAGAAGTGGTGTGTATGCAACTGATACAAGAGAGTCAAGTGTGAGTCTTGATTGAGGTGAGTTATTTGCATAAGATGTTCCTCCCCATTCCCTCCACAGAAAATGAGTGTCAAATAATTTCAAGCTCTATGGATCCTGAGTTCATTTGCATCATTTCACCCATTGCATTATTCATTGTCCAATATAAAACAGGATGTTAAACTTAAACAGGAAAATAAAAATAAAGGAGAGTGCCAAACACCAGTTAATACTAATGATGATGACGAGGATGATGACAATGACAATGACGATGATAGTTTATTCAACTATAGACATGAAAAACGTGTTTCAACCTTTGTTCTGAATGATCTACACAGTTCTATTTCTTATAAATGATACAATTACATGAAAATTTCTACGCTTATTACATCTACAATTGATATTTTTATTAAAGCATGATTATATATGTATAATTTAGACAATAGATACATACACATAATACAAGAAGTAAATCAGATCTACGCATTATAAGCCACAATACAACTTTATTCACACATAGCTTCGAACATAAAGCAGTATTATTATATAACAAACTACCCGATGGCATTAAAAGTATAACTTCGGAAAAAAGGTTTAAACTGACTGTAAAATCATTTTTAAGAGAAGGTTGCTATTATTCAGTGGAAGAATACTTAAAACATGATCAACATATCAATGCTTCCTAAAATGATGTTTGTGAATAAATACCTGTGCAACTTCGGAGGTGATACTTGTAATATTCAGAAAAGCTGTAAAAAATATCCTAATATCCTACTAAAGGTAATGTCACAGACAACAGATGAGTTTCTAAGAAGTAAAATTAAATAATAAAGTAAATATTGATTTTTTTCTTGGTAAAAATTATGTCTCTTACAGCCTAGTTCTTAAAAATGTAATACATTAAACTATTATGTGACCTAAGTTGCATTATTCTTAATTACTATTTGTATTATTATTCTGTTAATTACTACTGCATTACTTTAATCACTATTGTATTATTTAACTACTATTGTATTATTTAATTACTATTGTATTATTCATAATTGTATTACTCATAAGAAATGTATTATTCTTATGGGTACAAATTTGATGAAGCCATGAATATTGTATATTCCTAAGGTGAATAAAACTATCTATCTAATAATTTGTACTGTTAAGGTTAATTAAAAGTTATTTATAATTTAAAAATCAATTCATAATTTTAGTAAATCATAATAACATATGCATGATTTAGACAATTTATATTTATTAGACTATATATTTCAGTGATTTATACCTGTTAAGAGTTATTTATAATTTAAAATCATCAGTTGATATATTCCCTAAAAACCTATTTGCATGTGCATCACAGCATACAATGTACATATATCAGTGCTACAATTCTTAATTCTGTACAAACATCTATCTGTGAGGCAGTCTTTTAGTAATGATTTAAATGAATTACCTTATGCAGATTTTATGTTATGTTAACCTATTGAATAAAAGTAATCAAGGCAACATTTGCACTTAAAAGCTCCACTTATGATTCTTAGTTGAATCTGAGGGTAGCTTTTGGATATATCCTTAACTTTTAGTGAACATGTTCTTGGTCTGTCTAGGTTAGTCTCTGCTTGGCTGCTCTGTGGGGGATACTCTGCCATACTTGAAGATACTTCTAGCTGGAAGAGTTTAAAAATGTATAACACTGTTTACATAATATGTAAAAACTGAAGCTAATAATAGTGAACCAATATAAATATTAGAATAAAATATAAGAATTTGTTACAAATTTACTTATCTTTTTAAGAAAATTGTAAATTCTTCATGGAATTCTGGAAGACCTTTAGAGCTCTGTGAAGAATTTCCAATTTTCTTAAAAACATAAGTGAAGTTTATAACAAATTATTATATTTTATTGTAATAACTGTTTACATGTTTTATAAATATATTTTTCCTTATAAAAACTACCAATGATGATGTATAGGCATTAGCAGTTTGGTATAATTATTTTCTGACCAAACTAATGTACTATGGTGGACTTATTTCCTTTCTTCAGAGTTTCTTCAATTATGTATACAAATTTATCATTCCTATATAACATTTGTCACAATTACTAACTAATAGATGTCAGAAATTCTAGTGGGGAGGCATGATTCTTAAAGCGAGGGAAGTTCCAAATAATAATTTTCACTAAAATAAGAGGAAATAATGACTCAAAGAACTAAGGCTGCTCTTCAGTACTCTTTCTTTTATACAGTCACATGTAGGCCCTTCTTGCATTGCAAGACAAGCAGACATATTTCTGCTTCCCCTCTCCATTCAGACGTTCCAGTTTTCCCTATAGCTGGCCCACACCATGCGAACTGTTAGCCTAAAATGGAGAAAGCATGCAATTCAAACACTTTTGCTAATGCTATTGAAATATACTTACAGTTGTATTTAAAAGTGCCACATAAGACAAAACAAAAAATAACTTTTCTTCTCATGCTACAGACACTTCATTTGACAAAATCTGTCAGTGCTTCTTAGCTATAGAAGAGTCGCAACCTATGAAGCATGGTATTCAAGGTTACGAATGAATAAATGCACAAATATTCAGTGTTGAATGAGCTCGCAGAACTGGTCACTCAAATCTAACCAGCTGTCAAATTTCAGCAGCACCATGGATGTTCCCAAATAAATTTTGAAAATGCATCCAGAGCAAATAAAATATTGTTTGGCATGAATTTTCTTGTTTTATCTAATTTATTAGAACAATACTGTTTTCAACACTTCCATGAAAGGAAATTTCTTCTTTTTCTTCTTTTTCTCATGAAATTCTTGGGGAAGCGGCACTTACAGATTCATTGCATGCTTTGCCACTGAGAATTTTTTATATATCATATGATATTGTTTAACATTGTATTTAGTATATTTCTCAAATTGAATCTAATATATTAGGGCTAATTGTATTTCTTAAAAATACATTTAAATTCTTTGAATAACGATACATAAACTTTTTGTATTTCCAAACTGGATCTCCTAATTATTAGTACAGTGATCTGTAACTTTTTGTTTAGTATATCATGTGCTATCATTTTATCTATAAATTTATATTTATAATCATATATGTTAGCTACTTCAAATAAATGTTGATAACCTACTCTGTATTCGTTATGCTATTCAACTTATTAATCTAACTTGAAATTGGGTTTTAATAATTATTTTTAACATAGTTTTCTACATTCATAAGTTTTCTATATAGATCTTTATTATAGCTAATTCCATAGGCTCTCTTCACTCTATAAGAAAACCAAGAGTTGGCAGGAAAATTTAGCTATCAGAAATACACTAAAATCATTACCTTATAGTAGATGCTGGAAATGTTCACTTCAGCTCTCAAATAATATAGCATATCTTGTAAAAAAGTTTTCACTCCCTAGCCTAAGCTCAGCAGCAGCTGTTTTTCTTTTTTTTTAAATTTATGGACGCTCTAACTCTCAGCAACCCATTCGATATTGATTGAGTAAGATTAATTTGCTCAGAGCCCTCTTTATCATTGGTTAGGTTCTTTTACATGATATAAATCTATGTCATGTGACAATCAGCTCTACATCCCTTCCAAAGGAGCCATATTAAGGATACATTGCCCTCTGTCAGGTCTGAACTCCGTGATCTTGGGTACTAGAGGCTAGCATGTAACCCCGGGACCATGGAAGACTGCATAATCCTTTTTTTTATATAGTAGAGAAACTTAATAGTAACATTGTGCAAGATTTACAATGATTCCTGGGATTAGTGAATTGTGAGAACAAATTGTGTGTGAGAATTGTGAGAACACATGAGAGGTGTACATCTATCTCACAGTTTTTGTGGTAATTCTTGGTTCTTATATGCAGTAACCCATGAAACAGGTTATGTGTGTTTTAAGGATCCTATGTTTATCACATTTTACTCTTAAGCGTTGTGATTTTGAGGTACAAGAAAGGAAAATAACCAAACTTTCTTTGTACGTCCATCTGTCCATGTTGCTGAGAGGCTGTACATAGCCCGAAGGTTTTTGCTGCCCACCTATTTAATGGGGTTACTGTAGAAAGGATTTCTTGGAATTTATCAGGTTGGTTTTAGGGATTTTGTTGGAAGTGGGTTATCAGGTAGCTATTATACTCCTTTGAATACTAGACAGGATGCAAGATACAGTGTACCCTGGTGTGTAGAATGTACAAAAATGTTTATTTGATTGAGGAGTTTAATTTTTGAGACCAAACAGCTCTTGGGTAGATTATATGGAGCTCAGCTTTCGCTGATGTTAGAGCACCATTTAATTGTAAATTTTATACATTTTTCCTGTAATTTAAATAAATTTATTTTAGTTTTGTAGAATTACTGAGAAAATTTCATGAAAATATCTAAATTCTACTTTAGATAAGCAAAAGATTTTACTCCATGTGTTTGAATAGTATTCACATATGTCAGCCGATAGTGGTGATAATGTATTCATCAGTGCAACATCTTGTGTTTATTAAGATAGAGTGGGAAATCCATGGTTCATATTCTGACTATGGCATTGAAGTTTTCAGTTCTGATTCTAACCTTCTAAAGTTCATCTGCACATGTATGAAAAAGCTTTAATCTTATCTGTATCAGATAAATGTTGCATTACATTCTTTCTTTACGTTTCCTTTATTAAACATTTTTAATTTGTTATATGGGTATACTTAAATAAGTAATATTTGCTTTATTTATGTTGCAGTCAACAATGCTGTTCTCTACTTTGTATCACATGTTCATATTTCGATCCGAGCAGCTTTACAACATTCTTCATACATTGGATTTGATTGGTGTGGCCTTCAGTTTATTGGGTATATTCATTGCTGCAATTACACATGGTTTTAAATGTCATGGTGTAAGTAGATGATTTGCACCTTACCATAGTGACAATATATATAGATAACAATTATGGTAATTCCAAAGAATTGACACTGAACAGAAGTACTTCCAACTTTACAATGGAAATTAGCCATTTCAAGCCTTGAAAGTCAGTACACAGCTTTGTGATATTTAGAATCAGGAAGTAATTTAATTCAGGAACTACCAGTAGACTTGTAAACACTTCGCAAAATTAAAAATTATAGAATAATTTGACTAAGATACTCTGTACTTGGTATACTTCAATTTTCTTTCAGTGTGTTTTGCGTCCACATGAAGGCATTATCAAGAAGTTGTGGACTGGCTAGATAATGCCTTCAAGTGGAGGTGAAACGTGTTGAAAGAAAATTGAGGTATGTCAAGTACAAAGTGTCTCAGTCAACTTATTGTATAATTTTTAACTATTGCATTACTTCACATTGTTAATTTAAATTTGTTTTTTAAAGTTCACAAAACGTTTTGAAGCAGCTGTTCTGGATTAGATAACTTCTCAGTGCTAAATATGGTTGCATATTTACTAAAAGTACAAAAGTATGGAACTCCAAACAAATGCCCAAAGAGCATTATAACGGAGGAAATACATGAGTTTCAATAGCTCCTCTCTATAGCATCCTCTATTAAGGAGAATGTGATCCCCAAAACTATGAACTCATAGATCTCAAAGTGTAAAATTCAATGCCAAGGCCGGGATTTAAATCACAGATCTCCTGGTTTCCATCTAGTCGCTCTTACCCATTGAGCTACCATGGCCAGTGCACCGTCATGACATTAAATTCTCCAATTGACTCATATATTTTCGGTAAACCACTAGGTGCTCTCATATTCGCTCAATGGGTAAGAGTGATTGGACAGAAACCAGTAGATGCATGGCTCAAATCATAGCTGTGGCATTGAATTTTTCAGTTTCACTCTATCTATCCAAAACCTTAGCCTATATACGGCTAGCGTGAAGGAAGATTTATTTCCATCAATAAACTTAAACCATGAACTGATGATTTTAGCATGCTTTGAGCGTTTTGCACATCTGCTATGAAGAAGCACTATCACAATGAGTAGATACAGCTTCTAGGAAGAATGTGCTTTCATTTACTTGCTCATAATAGAAAATCATATGTCTTTTATACATTGAATAATAGGATTCCATTATTCGTTCATATATGTTCTAATGTCACAGAGAAAGTTAAAACAAGAGATGGGGGAAGAAAGAAAATAAGTGGAAGAAGAAGATGATGATTTTTTTTTTTTTTTAATTTACATCCTCCAACGTTAAGTCATATCGAACGGTGAGTGGAATGGATGAAATGATGCTCGAATGAGCCCAGGGTCCATAGAGCTTAGAGTTACGCGACATTCGTCTTTCAGGATAAGGGAAAAACCTTATCCAGGTAACTCACCCTGACTGAGAGTCGAACTCGGGACCTCTTGAACATGAGGCAGACACGCTACCATCCACGCTACCAAGGCGGGCTAATGATGATAATGATGATGATGATGATGATGATGATGATGATGATGATGATGATGATGATGATGATGATGATGATGATGATGATGATGATGATGATGATGATGATGATGATGATGACTATGATGATGACGACTATGATGATGAAGATTATGATATGTTGCAGCAAAACATTGTCACTCGAAGACAAAACTAGCTTATCCAGCTGGCACTGAAACAGAAATCAAGGTATGTTGAATATGTCCAGTGACTCGCTGTGTTCTTTCTTTCTCTTTCATTTATTACTAAAGAGCTCACCTTACTGTACTGGCAAACATTTGATTGCATCTCAGAAGATTTCATTTCATTTCATTTCATTTTATTTCAATTTCTTTCATCCATATGATCCAAAATATATAGGATACATCAACAGGTTTAACAACAACAGGTTTGTTGTCACACGATGTTCTGCCTTCATTGAACTGTCGCACCCAGGAATGCACATTAGACACATCCATTGTACCATCACCACATGTCTCACTCAACTGGCACTGAATTTCAATAGGTGTTACACCACGAAAATGGAGAAAACGAATGATTACACGCTGTTCTTGCAATGAAAATGTTGCCATTTTAAGTATCAAAAGCAGTTTTGACTCTCACCGCTGCCACTAGAGTTCTATGCACTGTACAGTGCTGCCATTTCTGTCACACATTCACAAAGAGTCCACATGTATTTAAAAAAAAAACAGAAGTTCCTATCTGGTCCCAATCCTGAAGAATAACTTGAATGCACCTCATAAAAAGGACTCAAACTTACATCAAAACCTGAGACATCAAAGTAAAGTAACTTGGTAATAGGTGTCATGATGAGCATAATGTTTTATTTACAAATAAGAATACCTTTATGTACAATATTATATGATATAATTCTTATTAAAAGCATTAAAATCACATTCTACTCCTCATTAGAAAGCAATTTCCTGTTTCAAGCAATTCCAATCCTGTTTCAAAGCAATTTCAAGTCTCTAAGCTCTATGGACCCTGGACTCATTGGAGCATCATTTAACTCATTTTATCTATCGTCCAATATGACATAATATTGGAGGACATAAATTTAAATAAAAAAGAAAAACATCTTTCAAATCATGTGAAAATGTCTTTTTGCATATAAACATTTAAGGATTTTAGATATGACGATTTAGAGAATTTGTTAAAATAAAGTTGAACCTGGGCTTATTTTAAAGTAGAATTATTGGTTTAGTTAATTGATGGAAATTAATCATTTCTCCACACTAGCCATATATAGGCTAAGGTTTTTGATAGATAGAGTCAACATGAAAAGTTCAATGCCGTGGCTACAGTAGCTATGAAGAGTACAAGAAGGACTTTTCTACACCACCGATGATGCTTGCTACAGTTGCAAGCGAAATGTCTGGGAGAGTGATGAAGGAACCCAGTGGACCATGGTCTTACAGCCCAGAATCTTCTACTGATCAAGATGCCGGCCATGTATATACGTACACACAGGCATACCAACCAATAATAATGGCCATTACAATGCTTACACAGTGATGGGTCATTACAATATATTGGTAATTTATTTATTTGTATTATGAAAACTATTTGGGCAAAAAATGTGGCATTTTTATGGTTGTGTTAGAAAATGACTCCCTACCTTCTTTGTGGATCACTTTTTACAAACTTTGAATTTTTGTCTCAGTGCAAATAGTATTTATTAAAGATGGATTCACTTGGCACTCATCATACCCCACTTAAGCGGAATGCAATATGACTCCACTGCAGGACTCCAATTGGCTTCTTGGCTGGTAGGAAAATGGACAAAAATTATCCCATTTGAAAGTCACCATAATTATTTAGCAAAGAAAGGAAGTAATACTGAGTAGAAACCTTCATCAGGATCATTATTCCTATCACCCACCAGATTAATCAAATTTAGTAACAGTGATGTCCAAATTAATTGAAAAAGCTATTTGTAGTTGGTTTTTTTCAATTAATTTGGACGTCACTGTTACTAAATTTGATTAATCCGGTGGATGATAGGAATAATGATCCTGATGTAGGTTTCTACTCAGTATTACTTCCTTTCTTTGCTAAATAATTATGGTGACTTTCAAATGGGATAATTTTTGTCCATTTTCCTACCAGCCAAGAAGCCAATTGGAGTCCTGCAGTGGAGTCATATTGTATTCCCCTTAAGTGGGGTATGATGAGTGCCAAGTGAATCCATCTCTAATAAATACTATTTGCACTGAGACAAAAATTCAAAGTTTGTAAAAAGTGATCCACAAAGAAGGTAGGGAGTAATTTTCTAACACAACCATAAAAATGCCACCTTTTTTTGCCCAAATAGTTTTCATAATACAAATAAATAAATTTCCAATATATTGTAATGACCCATCACTGTGTAAGCATTGTAATGACCATTATTATTATTATTAGTAGTAGTAGTAGTAGTATTTATTCATCCTTTTGATCATAGTACATGATATAGGACGCGTCAAGTACTTATAAGTAAAAATTATACAATAAACATATACACAACACAAGTTTAGAAATGAACATTCAGAAACTGTATGTACAACATAATAATAATTTATCTGTAGTTGACATATTCAAAAAATTCACCTATACTATAAAAACAATGTTCTAACAGGAACTTTTTTACACAGCATTTAAATTTAGGAAGTGCAGATATTCTCTTTAGGTGTTCAGGTAGGCCGTTATAAAGGCAAAGTCCAGTATATATAAAGCGTTTGCCAAACAAACTGGTGTTATGGGGGATTATACTTATTTGCTCTTTTCTTCGAGTATCATGATTATGTATTTGTGCATTAGTGGAGTATAAATGGATATTTAATTTAACAAAGGTTACTATTTCTTGGATATACAAGCAAGGTAGAGGCAATATTTTTAATTCTTGAAAAAGTGTTCTGCAACTAGTTCTTTTGCTTACCTTTAGTATGGTACGTATAGCTCCCTTTTGTAATCTAAATATGGTAATTGCTTTTTCGCAGTTCCCCCATAGTATTATACCATAAGAAATGATACAGTGAAAGTATGCATAGTACAGGGATAAAAGTGCTTCTCTATTCATTACCTTAGACAGTATAAACAGGGGAAAACACAATTTTCTAAGCTTTTTAGAAATTTCGTTAATGTGAATATTCCACTTCAAGTTTTTATTTAGATATAGACCAAGGAGAGTTGTGCTTCCAGAGTAACCAATATATTTTTCATTTAGTATTATATTAGGGCCACTAGTTTGGATACCATATATATTTTGAAAAGAAATAGCCACTGTTTTTTCTGCATTTATTACTAATCTGTTTGCTTCAAACCACTTGATTACTTCCTTTGTTACCAGTTTTATATTATCATCTAGAGAATAGAAATTTGGCCCGGTTAGAAAAATACTATATTATTGGTTGGAATACATGTGTGTACATATATAATTATCATCATCATTATCATCATTATTAATCTCATTATCATTATTATCATTAACAAACGTAGGCTTTCATGGCCAGTGTCTTGATCGGTAGAAGACTCTGGTCTGTAAGGCCATGGTCTACTGGGTTTCTTCATCAGTCTCCCAGACATTTCACTTGCAACTGTAGCAAGCATCATCGGTGGTGTAGAAAAGTCCTTCTTGTACTCTTCGTAGCTACTGTAGCCACGGCATTGAATTTTTCATGTTGACTCTATTAGAATTATTGTCTTTAAACTTAACTTTTAGACATTAGCCTAAAATTTATTATTGTGGAAATATTATCCTTCAACACAAATATTACTGTCAAGAAATATTTTCCATTTCAGGAACTGAAGACACTGTATCTTTCTACAGTGACAGGGATTTTCCTTATAATGCTCATCTTAAGTATACCATGTTTTGAAGTGAGGGATACAGTTAAAAAATGGGCATTTTTTCTATGGACAGCTTATGGAATAGTGCCAACTATACATTGGTTCTACATCATGGGTGGCTACGATAATTCTTTGGTGCAGGTAAATATTTAGTGATGTGATATGTAACAAGAATTTTCATGAGAATGTAAGATAACTTACATTAATAGCAATATTACTGTTGTTAAAACCATTTTATAAGGTTAAGCCTGAAGATTTAAGGTTTAGTCTTATTTCAGCTGTGAAATCAATTTTTTAAATGTTTTTCATTTATTACAACCTTTGGTCGTCATTATTACTTAATAATTATTAATTGAACTTAATTGTAAATATATTAAGGAATTTGAACTGTAAGACACTATATTATGGTTCATAATTTTGTCCTTCACTTTGAGGTTATATATTTTAAGGAAATAATAATGAATAGTGAAACAAATTATATAATTGGAGGTCTGTATTCTGGTTCTTGGAATTGATGTAGATGTAAGACAGATGAATAAATCCCCCTTTTGTTCTGTACCAATTAATATATAAATACGTAAATATATTTAAGTTAATCAATGGAAATTAAAGCATTTCTTCACACTAGCTGTGGATAGGCTAAGGTTTTAGATAGATAGAGTCAAACTGAAAACTTCAATGACACGGCCGGGATTTGGACCACGGATCTCCTGGTTTACGTACAGTCACTCTTACCCATTGAGTTACTATGGCCAACATGCCATCCTGACATTAAATTCTGTAGGTGTATCTCAAATACGAGAGCCCTAGTGGTTTACCGGGAAAATATATATGACTCAACGAGAGAATTTAATGTCAGGATGGCATGTTGGCCATGGTAGCCAATGGATAAGAGTGACTGTGCAAAAACCAGGAGACCTGTGGTTCAAATCCCGGCTGTGGCATTGAATTTTTCAGTTTGATTCTATCTATATATGAGTAAATATATTGTTTTGTGCAGATCACATACCAATAATATAAAATAGTGAAGATAATTTACAACATTTAATATATAAGCTGAGTCAAATTGGAAAACAATAAATGTTGAAAATCTCTACAAACAAGCGAAACTGACTCTCCATTAGTATAATTACTCTGTGCAATCAAAAATAATAACAAGAAATGAAACATTGGAACAAGAAAATTATTTTAATTATCTGGGATGTAATATAAGCTATAATATAAACAAGGATATTTCAAATAAATTCAATGAATAGAACTCTTCAAAAGTAAACCTGAAAAGATAGCAAATTAAATTGGAATAAGGTAATGGATGTCCTAGTGTTAATGTTTAGAACCTAACTTGATACACTGAAACTATATGAGAAGAATTAAGTATTTATAACTTGGAAGAGCAGAAGAGTATAAAGACAGCTGGTGAGTCCACCCAGATTAAATGAATACTGAGAGAATCCCTGCCTTGGTAAATAAATACCTTAGTTAATTGATGGCAATTAATCATTTCTTCACACAGCCATATATAGGCTAAGGTTTTTGATTGATAGAGTCAACATGAAAAAATTCAATGTCACAGACGGGATTTGAGGCACAGATCTCCTGGTTTCTATCCAGTCACTCTAACCCATTGAGCTACTATGGCCAACTTGCCGTCATGGCAATAAATTCTCCATTTGACTTGTATATTTTCCGGTAGACCACGAGGGACTCTCACATCCGAGATACACTGTCTGTGGTGACTTACTATTGTAAGTACTTGAGTCCCAGGCTTCATCATTTAACTCTTATTATTTTAGTTAATTGATGAAAATTAATCATTTCTTCACACTAGCCGAATATAGGCTAAGGTTTTTGATAGATAGAGTCAACATGAAAAATGAAATGCCACGGCCGGGATTTGAACCACAGATCTTTTAAAATAATATGAATTAAATGATGAAGCCTGGGACTCAAGTACTTACAATAGTTAGTCGCCATAGACAGTGTATCTCAAATGCGAGAGCCTCTAGTGGTCTACCGGGAAATATACAAGTCAAATGGAGAATTTAATGCCATGACGGCAAGTTGGCCATGGTAGTTCAATGGGTTAGAGTGACTGGACGGAAACCAGGAGATCTGTGGTTCGAATCCCGGCCGTGGCATTGAGCTTTTCATGTTGACTCTATCTATCAAATAAATACCTGTCAGCCTCTAGGTAGAAGAGATGCTGGATATCAAGTAAGAGATGATCATAGCACTGGAAGAAGGAATAGGCAAAAGTGTAATTTTTACAGGACTAAAGATAATGATAATGATTAAGATGCTGATAGTGATGATAATGAAGAAGAGGAGGAGCCTCTGTGGTGTGGGGAGAGCATATCTGCCTCACATTCAAGAGGTCCTGAGATAGAATCCTGGTCAGAGTCAGTTTTCAGGATAAGGGTTTATCTGGGTTTTCCCTTATCTTATAAGATGAATGTTGGGTATCTGTAAGCTCTATGGATCTTGGACTCATTTGAGCATCATTTCACCTATTTCATTCATCATCCGATGTGATCTATAGGTTGATAAAAAATAAGTGATGATCTTGATGATGATTTTGTTGTAATTTACATCCTCCAACGTTAAGTCGTAACGGACAATGAATGAAATTGGTGAAATGATGCCCAAATGAGTTCAGAGTCCATGGAGCTAGAGCTACATGACATTCGTCTTTAAGGATAAGGGAAAACCCTAACAATAATCCTTATCCAGGTAGCTCACCCTGACCGAGATTTGAACTCGGGACTTCTTGATCGTGAGGCAAATATGCTATCGCTACCAAGGCGGGCGATAATGATGATGATGATGATCAGGAGGAGGAGGAGGAGGAGGAGGTAAAGAATGCACTGTGTGGCAGGAAAGCCAATAAATTTAAAGTAATTACCAATTTCTACATTATTTTTATCACTATGCTGTGATTATAATGTAATTTTATATTGTGGTATTTTCAGGAAGTTATGCCACGCCTTGTGAAGCTGTATGGCATTGGTATTGTGTCATTCTTCTTTCTGGTCTCCAAATTTCCAGAATGTTTGTTGCCAGGTAATGTTCTGTGTATTTAGATATTAATATATGTTGCAGATTAAAGTGCAAATAGAAGAACAATAAGGTTTTAATTTTTCTTTCTGCTATTGTTACTTGCTTTCCCGTCGGTATTCTTTCACTCAAAGTTAGTCTGTCAGTAATTATTTTGATTTCAGAATTATATTAATCAAAATGAATTTTATAAAAGCTTTCTGTTACCATGAAGGAGAACATGGTTGTTGAAGTATAGTAAATGAATAAATCAGTCAATCAATTAAAAATCAGATAGCTGATCAGTTAAGCAATCAGTTAATGAAGGTTAAATAAAAGACTCTATTTTACATGAATCAGATTTATCATTATGTAAAAATCATCATCATCATCATCATCATCATCATCATCATTGTCATCGTCATCATCTTGTTTTACTTCACCTCAAGGCCATAACTTGTCTATTCTGGATTCAAATATCTTCCAGCCATCTTTTCCTAGGTCTATCCACTGATCTACTTCCACTACCTTTAAATTCTAGTACTTGTTTAGTCAATCTTGTACCTGGCATTCTTTCTAAACATTCTTTTAACTGTTGTTTATTATCTTTAATTTATCATTCAAATTAAAGATCTTTATTTCCTCTTATATTTCTTCATTTTTTATGTGATTCAGTTTATCATCATCATCATCATCATCATCATCATCATCATCATCATCATCATCATCATCATCATCATCATCATCATCATCATCATCATCATCATCATCATCATCATCATCATCATCATCATCATCATCATCATCATCATCATCATCATCATCATGGCTCTTACCAAGGTGGCCCGGGTTCAATCCCAGGCGACAGCAAAGTGAGATTTGTGGTGGACAACACGGCGTTGGGGCGGGTTTTCTCCGGGACCTCCGGTTTCCCCCGCCATCTCATTCCACCGATGCTCCATCTTCATCTCATGTATCATCAGTGTCACCGCCTGCGGTGCCGTATGTAGTAAAAGCGGGCATTAAACACTACACATTTCATTTCATTATTATCATCATCATCATCATCATCATCATCATCATCATCTTTAAGGCTGCACTGGGATCGAGTGGTTAGAGCGCTCAACTCTCACCAAGTTGGCCTGGGTACAATTCCCAGCCGACAGCAAAGTGAGATTTGTTGTGGACAACATGGTACTGGGGCAGGTTTCCTCCAGGTCCTCCGGTTTCCCCTGCTTCCACCAATTGCTCCATCATCCATTTTTCCTGTCATTCATTACAGTGTCATATTCTCATTCATTTCTCTCGCTCTCATCCCAGGTGTTGGGCTGGTCCCTCAATCCGGGTTTCTCTATCAGGCTGAGTACTTCGGCTTCCATCACACCGACTTTCCGGGCTAATGGAATCTGTGTTGCCGGTAACAGTGATGTAAGGGAGGAGAAAAATCATCATCATCATCAGTATCATTATCAGCATCATCAACATCATCATCATCATCATCATTATTTACTTTTCTGTTTATTTCTCAAAAACAGTGCATGTATTAAAATAATAATAATTTGTTTCTTACAGGTTGGTTTGACATAATTGGTTCTTCTCACCAGTGGTGGCATGTTTTGATAGTTTATGCTTATATGTACTGTCTTCATAATGCATGTGAATTTATCAACTATGTGAAGAATGTTGCCTGTCCTGATACACCACTTTATTGAAAAATGCTGTAAGAATTCAAAAATGATGTTAAGTTGTTTGGACACTTCTTATTGATAGGAAAAATGTGTAAAAGCAGTTAATATGATGGCTATTTAAGTTAACTGAACTTTTGAAAATTTTCGAGCTTAACTTGAGATTGAAAGTTAACATGGGATTGTAAAGAATGCAATGGAATTCTTATTTGTGACATTAATAATTATTATCTGTATGTTTCACTGAAATAATGCAAAGAATCACCCATATGATTAGTGAATATTGACAGTTGAATTTAAAATTATTGATAATGGTATGAGAAATTACAGCTGGATATTAAAGTGAAAATACTTAATAGAGCAAATTTATATTTCTGTCATATTCAATATATCAACTTTCCTTTAGTTCTACAATGCTTGACAGGCTAATGCTTATGAAGGCACATGATATTGTCAGAAAAATAATAACAATGCCTATCATGATCTATTCTTGAAGAGCAGAATAGTTGAATACTTAAAGGAAATTGAACTATGTAAGCATGCCTTTATATTTGGAGAAAAGTTAGACAAAGACTCATAAGCCCAGAATGTTCTCTTGCCAGGTCTTCCTTCCTAATTATCCTTAATTAGCATCATCAATTTAAAAAATGACTTTGTTAATAACACTGTCAATTGTAGGATCAAATCAACTTTCTCAGTATGCTGGAATTTCATTCCACAGGTTTTCTTTTATATTCCAATGAATCTACGGATATGGGGCTTATCCTTTAACTGAAAAACCATGTTGTCATAAGTGGTAAGAACAGGTATAAAATGGCTGCGTAAAATACTACTCTAAAGATGAAAGCAAGGCTCATTCTTATAGGTAAACATTTATGAATCAAACTAAGTGCATATATTAAAACTATATAATAAACAAATGACTAACAGTGGAATTTTTCTTCTTAAGTTCACACAGAGGACGACATAAGTATTTGAGTGTACACATGTTTACTAGTTCTATCATGTTTATAGTTATGAAAAGAGAGTAGGCATAAATGCAATTGTTGCACAATATCCTTAAGTTTTCTATTAAACATATAAGGTTATGCAAAGCAATGAAACTTATTTCCACTACAAGAAAGACAGGAAATAATTTGCTTACATCTGGTCATATGTGTTTGAACAGAGAACATAGCTCCTATTTAGTTACAATTCCCTTTCAATGGAGTACTACCAATAGTCTTTTGAGGATTGACTGTACACATCTGTATTTTGTCCCTCTGTTTGAAGAAGTTCTTTCAGATGGTCCTTACTTTTTACGTAATGCTTCCTAAAATTATTTTTGAGTTAATGCCATATGTTCTCTATAAAATTTAAATCTGGTATAGAATAAAAAGAAGTATTTCAGAAAGTGGAGTGCCATTGTTACTAAAATTAGGCAAGTGAGTCAACCTTGTATATACTTTTCTCCACTTACAAGTTTTTTTATGAAGACTAGTTTCTGGGGACTTCTCCCCTATCATCAGCTCTGTGGTAGACTGATGATGCATCCGGTGTCTGCATCTGGCTTGGTGTTGTGCTGCCATCTAAAGTCCTGGTAAGTTTGATGACGTCATCTACCGGGGGAATTTCAAAATTCATCAAGAGGTCCTGTTTTTTCGTAATAAATATGTTCTCCCAAATCTGTAGTTCCAGAGGTTTCTTTGCCTGTTTGATCAATTCTATTTCTTGTTTTATGTTGTGATTCTCAGACCAAAAGTGATGTGATACGGCCGACTTGTCCATTTGTTTGAATTTAATATTTCTGAAGTGTTCTTTCATTCTTGTTCCTAGATTCCTTTTGGTCTTACCAATGTATATCTTGTCACAATCCTGGCAACTCATTTGGTAAATGCCTGATAATTGGGTTTTCGGTGTGCTATATTTTAGAGGGTGGTTTAGTAAGTTGCGGATGTTGTGTTTGTTTTGAGGGGCTAATTTTATGTTGAAGCTCTTAAATATCTTTTCAAATTTTTTGAAGTATTTTGGATGAAATGTAAATTTGCCATATCTGGTGTTTGGGTTTTCTAGTTTTTTTAACGTAGTAATGTCCTTTAAGTATTTGTTTCTTTTGTGTCTATAGATCAGTTTTTTGATGAAATTTGTGTTATAGTTGTTCAGTTCGGCAACCTGGTGTATGTGAGCGTACTCCTGTTCATATTCTGTTTTTGTTAGCGGAATGTTGATTAATCTGTGAACTAAACTATGGAATACTGCATATTGATGTTGTACTGGGTTGAATGGGTTGCATTTAATGTAATTGTCAACATGTGTTGCTTTTCGGTATATTCCAAATTGTAATCCTGTTGGTGTTCTAATGATTTTCAAATCTATAAAAGGTAGCCATTCACCCTGCTCTACATCAATGGTGAAAACTATGGATTTTTCTTGTAGGTTTAGCAACTTTATAGCATCCTCGGTTAGTCTTCTAGGGACTATCGCAAACACATCGTCGACATATCTATGCCAACATTTGAAAATATGTGGAAAGGCTTTAGTAATGTGTGTTTCCAAATTACTCATGAACAGATTAGCTAGTAATGGTGAAAGAGGGTTACCCATGGCCAAGCCTGCTGTTTGTTGGAAGATCTTGCTGGAGAACGTGAAGCTGTTTTGTTCAATACATAGGGTGGTTAATTTGATGTATTCCTCTATTTTATCATCTGCAACGTTGCTTTTGGATAACCAGCCTTTCATCAATTTTGGAATTTTTTCTACTGGTATGCTCGTGAATAGACAATTCATTTGATTTAGTAAAGAAAATTGAAAACACAATTATAAAAACTGAAGAGGTGATGGTGTCCTTTGATATCAGATCTCTATTCACGAGCATAACAGTAGAAAAAATTCCAAAATTGATGAAAGGCTGGTTATCCAAAAGCAACGTTGCAGATGATAAAATAGAGGAATACATCAAATTAACCACCCTATGTATTGAACAAAACAGCTTCACGTTCTCCAGCAAGATCTTCCAACAAACAGCAGGCTTGGCCATGGGTAACCCTCTTTCACCATTACTAGCTAATCTGTTCATGAGTAATTTGGAAACACACATCACTAAAGCCTTTCCACATATTTTCAAATGTTGGCATAGATATGTCGACGATGTGTTTGCGATAGTCCCTAGAAGACTAACCGAGGATGCTATAAAGTTGCTAAACCTACAAGAAAAATCCATAGTTTTCACCATTGAAGTAGAGCAGGATGAATGGCTACCTTTTATAGATTTGAAAATCATTAGAACACCAACAGGATTACAATTTGGAATATACCGAAAAGCAACACAAGTTGACAATTACATTAAATGCAACCCATTCAACCCAGTACAACATCAATATGCAGTATTCCAAAGTTTAGTTCACAGATTAATCAACATTCCGCTAACAAAAACAGAATATGAACAGGAGTACGCTCACATACACCAGGTTGCCGAACTGAACAACTATAACACAAATTTCATCAAAAAACTGATCTATAGACACAAAAGAAACAAATACTTAAAGGACATTACTACGTTAAAAAAACTAGAAAACCCAAACACCAGATATGGAAAATTTACATTTCATCCAAAATACTTCAAAAAATTTGAAAAGATATTTAAGAGCTTCAACATAAAATTAGCCCCTCAAAACAAACACAACATCCGCAACTTACTAAACCACCCTCTAAAAAATAGCACACCGAAAACCCAATTATCAGGCATTTACCAAATGAGTTGCCAGGATTGTGACAAGATATACATTGGTAAGACCAAAAGGAATCTAGGAACAAGAATGAAAGAACACTTCAGAAATATTAAATTCAAACAAATGGACAAGTCGGCCGTATCACATCACTTTTGGTCTGAGAATCACAACATAAAACAAGAAATAGAACTGATCAAACAGGCAAAGAAACCTCTGGAACTACAGATTTGGGAAAACATATTTATTACGAAAAAACAGGACCTCTTGATGAATTTTGAAATTCCCCTGGTAGATGACGTCATCAAACTTACCAGGACTTTAGATGGCAGCACAACACCAAGCCAGATGCAGACACCGGATGCATCATCAGTCTACCACAGAGCTGACGATAGGGGAGAAGTCCCCAGAAACTAGTCTTCATAAAAAACTTGTAAGTGGAGAAAAGTATATACAAGGTTGACTCACTTGCCTAATTTTAGTTTAAATCTGGTTTTTTGAGCAATGTCTTTGGAGTGTTGTACAAAGACAAAACCTCACAATTTCAGCAGTATACTTTGGATATTTATCCTGCTGGAAGTAATAATCATTTCCTAATCCCAGCTTCTTCTTCAGATTGTTCTCAGGAATTCTCTTGCAATCAAACTTATCTATGATCCTATCTATGACCACCAGTTCGCCAATGCCTGGTGAAGCTATACAGCTCCATATCATTATACTGCTGTCTCCATGTTTTACTATGTAGCTACCATATTCTTGGGTTCCCATTCTATGTATGTCACCTGCACACATGATCACAAACATGATTATAGAGTTCTTTTGGTTTCACCACATAATGGTTAATAAGTTCTAAAAGATTTTTCTCATTTACGCTATTGGTTCTTATAGAAACACAGACACTGTAACCAGCATTTGGTAAAACCCATTCAACTGTTCTTGTGTGAACCACAATGCGAGAATATTGTTCAAGGTTTCCTCTAAACTTAGATGCTTGCATTCTACTTCACCACTTTCACCATTTGTCTCTTGTCTTTAGTTGTAAGTTTAAAAGGAGCACTATATCTTGGCTTATTCACAACACTGTTAGTCGTTTGAAGTGCTGAATGACAGAAACCAACACATTGTTTCTGTTGACTGCACTGGCAAATACAGAGAGATTTTTTTGATTGCACAGATTAGTTACAACATTTCTCTCTTACACAATTGTTTCCTTAACTTTATGCGTCATTTCACTTCTGATCCCTTACAAGAATACAATTTGCAAGTTACTGCTGCAAGGCACATTATGAATATAAGGGCTGTGTGATAAGGGCATCAAGTATGCATCAAATCATATGTCTCTCTGCATGTTCCAGTATATTCAAAAACTTATATCATCCTGCAAGTGGGACTGCAGGATACATACAGTATAGATTGAGTGATGAATACATCAATTATGATTTTTTAAATATAGTTTCTAAGACACCTAAGGTAATGTTTATATTAATATAATTTTGAGTCGAGCTAATACTCAATGCTCCACTTATTGCTAGTATTTACCTAGAACGCATTTCGTTAGGATTTTCCTAACATCATCAGCTGCAGTTGACAACAGCTGATGATGTTAGGAAGATCCTAATGAAACGTGTTCTAGGTAAATACTAGCAATAAGTGGAGCATTGCATATTAGTTCGACTCAAAATTATATTAATTTTGTGCTTCATTGTATCATAGTCCTTACACAATGGAATAATGATTATATGTTCAAAAAGTCAACACTACTAAATAAACAAACCCAAATTTTAAGTTCATCAAGATACCGACAGAGACGCACCTATCACCTCCGAGGAGTTCACCGAACCGATGTCCATTAGTCGACAACAGCTGATGATGTTAGGAAGATCCTAACAAAACGTGTTCTAGGTAAATACTAGCAATAAGTGGAGCATTGAGTATTAGTTCGACTCAAAATTATATAAATTTTCTGCTTCATTGTATCATAGTCCTTACACAATGGAAAACATAAAGTTGTTTGTAATGCATACATTGTAAAGTATTACATTATTCAAATACAATACCTGACAGAAACCCTCACAGTATTTGGAGGGATCAGGGAGATAATCTCCGAGAAATAAGCTAAGTTTTAATGTACAACATTACACTCTTACAGTCAATGGGTCTCCCAATAAAATCCAGCAAATTATAAGAATGACAAATATTTAATATTATCCAACAAGTAAATCATCATCATCATCATCATCATCATCATCATCATCATCATCATCATCATCATCATCATCATCATCATCATCATCATCATCATCATCATCATCATCATCATCATCATCATCATCATCATCATCATCATCATCATCATCATCATCATCATCATCATCATCATCATCATCATCATCATCATCATCATCATCATCATCATCATCTTCATCATCATCATCATCATCATCATCATCATCATTATACAGAATATACCAGTTTTTTTCTAAAGGATCACCTGCATGCAGGGCTTTCCAAAATACTTAAAACATTATCTGCTTCATGCAGCATTTTCTAACTGTTTGTATATATATGTGTGTGTGTTTTTTTAACCCCGAAAGTACACTGCTGCCTCATAATGGAACAAGAATGTAAAAAGTTATAGGATGTACACTTTGTAAAATCTCAGATATATGTTTTACCCCTTTTCTTTATAAAGCTATGAATGAAACTAGCAAAGAATGGTCCACTATATAACCTAAAACATTCAATAAAATTCAAACTTTAGTTCTATCCCCTCAACCCTTGGTCACAAGTTTATTTCTATGAAGTACAGGAAGGAAATTTTTTTAATGAAGATCATTCTCCATCATCCTCAGAATCTGAAAATATGAATGCAGAATGTATGAATATTTAAGGGTAGTCAAATAGTAGGTCATCAGCAACAAATGTGGAAGTGAATGTAAGCGAGTCTTATGTTAAAAATGATTAAAAATAATGTTAAAATTTACAGATGAGAGAGTTACTAACTCCATCAGCTGCTTTTCAAGTCAAAACCTCTGACAGAACCGTAGAAATTAAATTAAACTACACAAATGCGTAGAGAGACCTCTTTCTTTACACGAGTTTCTCTGAGTGTTCTATTTGGTGCTTACCTACTGCACCAAAGGAAATAAAATGTATACACACTCATTTTTTATTATTTATGCCCTCTTCTCAGCATAAGTGGTAGCATATCTGCTTCACATTCAAGAGGTCCCAACTTTGAATCTTGGTCAGGTTGAGTTTCCTGGATAAGGTTTCTTCCAGGATTTTCCCTTATCCTGGAAAATGAATGTCTGGTAAGTATAAACTCTATCGACTCTGAGCTCATTTGAACATCATTTCGCCCATTTCATTCATCGTCCAATCTGACTTAACGTTGGAGGACCTAACTTTTTATATATAAAATCTATTTTTTTTCATATTTCAATTAGCATGATTGCTTTTCTATTATTTGGCAAATTCCAAAATATATCCTGTAAAATAATGAGTACTACTCTAAATGGTTAGACCTGTATAATTTCATTAATTTTCTTTAACTCTCTTGGTTTCTTTAATAATTTGACAGCTTGTTTTCATTTTAACAAAAACTACATTTAAGAATGCTTTACTATAGATGAAACATATGTCACTTTAGCATCAAATCTATTAAAGATCAAATATTGCAAGCTTTCTCTTCTCTGTGAGAGTTTCATTTCAGACCTTTATGTTGAGGAAGGAACAGACTTTTCAATGATTACAATCATATTGTCAACCTATCATGGTGTCCGGTGAGGCATTGAAGTAGTGCATATGCCTTCTAAATTGGATGGCTTCAATTCAAAATTCTAAATAGTGAGTGCCTGAATAAGATTTTTTTTCTAGGTTTTGAATCTGTCGTAATCTGACCGCCGTTATGAGAACCCCCAAGTTAAATTGTTTATGGACTTATATGAAAAATATTTCACTCATTTCATTCACTCCTTTGCATACTTGAGTTGTTAAAACAGATGTTAAATTCTCATAACAAATATACTTTAACATTCTCCATTTGACTCATATATTTCCCCGGTATACCACTAGGGGCTCTCGCATCCGAGATACACCTTTTGTGGCGACATACTATCGTAAGTACTTGAGTCCCAGGCATCAGTCTATCATTCACCAGTGAATGCATCAATCTATCATAGCAGGGGAATTTGTTCCTTAGGGACAATCTCAGACCTTATTTAACCATTCTCATTATTCTTTTAACTTTAAAAATTGTATATCTTCAAATATGTTGTTGTTGTTAAATGCTAGGCTTTGGCAACGAAGCCATTAGCTCTCTTGCTCTCCAATATTTCTGTGTAGTGGGTCCAGCAGGTGGGGCTTCACAGGTTAAAAGATGTTCTCCAGTCATTTCCTCTTCTTTGTTGCACAGAGGACAATTTGGACTTGTATAAATTCCTGTTCTGTGTAAGTGTTTGGCCAAATAATCATGTTCTGTAAGTAATCTAAAATTTTAAATAAGACTTGTCAAGTTATTAAAAGTGAAATATATTTTTATATAAATAATGAGTAGTTGGCATGCCTTCAGTTGGTGCAGCTCCCACTGAAGATGGTCTAAAGTAAGACCGAAAAGTGCTTATGGAAGGAAAGGTGAACATCTGCCTAGTCTGAGTGAGTAATCTTAAATTAAGCATGCCAACTACTCATTATTTATATAAATCTAAAATTTGGTACTGCAGCTTTACGTGGGATTTCTGGAATAATTTCTGGATTTTTAATTAAAATGTTCCATTTTTTATCTTTGGCTTTGTTAGATATTGATTGGTTTTGTTTGTTTTTATATTTGATTTTGATTAATCTTTTTATGGATGTAAAGGGTAAGTTTTCACTTTTGTTCAGAATTTAACTTGCACCTTTTTTGGCAAGGCTGATTTATTTCCAGCAATTCCACAATGTGCAGGTATTCAAATATTTTATGAGTAGGACTGTGATAAAATGAAGCACAAAGTTAATATAATTTGTATTAAAATTCGTAAGTTTTTGATAGTCAACATGGGGAGTTCAGTGCCATGGCCGGGATTTGAACCATGGATCTCCTGGTTTCATGTTGACTCTATCTATCAAAATATCTTAGCCTATATACGGCTAGTGTGAAGAAATTATTAATTTCCATCAGTTAACTAAAATACTGTAACATATTTACAACTTCCTTTATAATATAGGCTTCACTTTAAAACTGGATGATCAGTTTTAAAATTTCCCATCATTTAAGCAAGAACTTCTGTGTCATAAACTGAAGCTTTCCCGTTTCACACTGCTATTGTGAAATAAAGGAAAATATACTCCAAAACAGACATGTGAAACGTTTTTTAGTAAGTATCCCCCAAATGAATGAAGTAGGTACTTTAAAAACAGATACAGTTGTCAAGAAAGACTGATAAAAAAGGCCAAAGAGCTTCTTTTTTTTCGCCAGGTGAATTATTTTGCTCATCTGTTGGCACACACTTCCGTATGTCTGCGGTAAATTTAGTACGCCGCGCACGAAAATAGTGACTTAGTAATTTGCATGAATAGCCATCTAAAGGGCACTGAACCAAGGGCATTGTCATTCGTATCTCTGTAGACGTTAGAGTTGATGTTAATGGATCAAAGTACACCAAAGAAATATGTGTTAAAAATGTCCTTCCCATGCCGGGAATCGAACCCGGGCCTCCTGGGTGAAAGCCACGTATCCTAGCCACTAGACCACATGGGATAGTTGGACATGTAACAAGTTTCAGTATATATTAAAGCACAGTACTGTGCATTTGCCTTTATTAAGAAAATGTGATAATTCAAAAAGGTTCGACAAAATTAACGAACTAAGAGCATTGCCATTCGTATCTCTGCAGAAATTCGACTTCGTGTTAATTAGAGTAGACTAAAGAAATAGGTATCAAAATTTCCTTCCCATGCCGGGAATCGAACCCGGGCCTTCTGGGTGAAAGCCAGGTATCCTAGCCACTAGACCACATGGGATGGTGGTATCCTTGTGCTCAGGTTTTGGCATATAACATGTACTACTGCTGTAAATGTATTGGAAAATGTGCTAATCTAAAAGAGTTTGACAAAATAAGCTTAAAATCTATTGTTTGGGCAGCTTTCTTATTTAAACGCTGTGAAAGCTGTTAAATGGAGCACTTCGAATTTCTATACAGTCAGTCAAGGGAGAGTTATTCTGGATAAGGTCTTTTTTTCCGGGGTTTTCCCTTATCCTGAAAGATGAATGTCTGGTAATCCTAAGCGCTATGGACACTGGACTCATTTGAACATCATTTCGCCCATTTCATTCATCGTCCAATCTGACTTAACGTTGGAGGATCTAACTTTTTATGTATAAAATCTGTTTTTTTTATATATATATTTCAATTAGCACGATTGCTTTTCTCTAAAGTTTTAATTACTCATTTCGCAAACGAGCGAGAGAGTAACATACGAAGCTTTCACTTGGGAGGTTCTGTTTTCGACTCCCATCGGGTCAGCCATTGTGATATTTTCGTAATTTCCTTGATCCGCAGCCGAATGATAGGATGTTCCCTCTTCTATGACAAATTTTCTATCATTTCCTGTCCGTATTATCACTTCATCTGTTTCAGAGTTCAAGGACCAGTCAACGCCGTGGGATGTTCTGCGCCAGAACGGCGGATTGTGCGTTGGAAAGGTGTTACCGGAATTTGGTTGGTCTTATGCGGCCCTCTTCTTGGGCGCTTATCTCGGGTTCAGATCCCACAGGGAGCAACAATGAAGAATGAAGATTAACGGAAACATTACGTCGCAGTGCTGAGAAGTCGTAAGGGCTTTCACTACCCGTTTTCAATCATCAACGGAAACATTATTTTATCCTGTAGTATTATGAATGTTATTGTATCCTTCGTGTAAACCAACAGTAAATAGGACGCATAAAACGGAACATTTACTTAAGGGGGGACGTACGAGAAAATGTTCAAAAAATCTAATTTTTTATTGGTTTGTAAAATAGTATATAGTGTTAGCTATCAAACACCAAAATATTATGACTGTACGTGGTCTGTATGTACCTATAAAAATTAAATGCCCTAATGTTGCATAGTAGCAACACAGTCTTCCATCAGCTGTCTTGGAATCTATAAAGCCCACCTACCATTTCTTAGCACACCCAGACTTGCTAAAAAAAAATGTCTCTATTGAGAGACACAAAACTCAAATGAAAGCCTCAACTGTTTAATATGAAAAAGGTGTCCCAAAACATCATTTGTGTTTTCCATAGTGGTGAAAATTGCTACATTTGATGCTGCAATAGTGTTTAATGATGGGAATGTTGGCAGAAAGAAAGTTATGCATCAGTTAGGGTATCAACCTGGTGTGTTTATGGAAACAATTTTGCAGAGTATCGACAACATTCGCATCGCTGGTGCAGAAAGAGCTATGAAATTAATGCAGAAAGAAGCAAGACAGAAGAGGAATTTAAAAAGAAAGGCTGAAGAAGACCAGAATGAGGATACAGACTATGGATATGGGAAGTCCTGACTTAAAATTAAAAGGCAAACTGAATAATACTTATTGTATTTTTAATTGCCTTTCCCCGTAACTTGCATTTTCTACAACTTCAGGGCCCAAATGACCTCGTTGTCGACGGGCCCTAAAACCCACTAATCCAATCCAATCCAATCTACAACTTCAACCCATTTTTCTCTCAAACTACTTCATCTACAGTGATGCAATTTAGCACACAGCATTCTTATGCCACAATGAACATTTTGTTGGTTCTAGAATTTAAGATTAAGCTCCAGATGGAATGTGATGATACAAAATATATGAAATTATTTTAATTTTTAAAGGATGCATATGATTAACATTTTTTTTTTAAATTCTATACAGCTTCAATAAGAAATATAAATCCAACAAATTCATTTTTAGTGTGTTTTAAAATAACATACCAAATTTCAGAAATATAGCATACGTGAATTTTGAAAATAATGGGCTTAAGTTTGTAAATGTCTCTGCATATAGAAAAAATATGTAGCATTAGTTATAAACAATGGAAAATTATGAAAAAAATTGTGCATATTAACTGTATTATCTTAAACGAGTGTACTAAGTTTCACTGCTCTAACTTGAAAACTTTGGATGTTATGACTATTTATGTAAGACCCTGAATATTTGCATACGCCCCCCCCTTAATGGATTATGAACTCCATATTCCGTAAACCCAGTGTTTTGGATACGCTTTCAACAGAAGCCGCTGAAACATGAATGCACTAGTGCCAGCACTACTTCCCTGATTAACAAACGTCCCTTAACCATTGCACGATGAATGAACGAAATAGTGAAATAGTCATTTGGTGTAACATGCACATCACCACCACCATCGCCGCAAATGGTTTTCTTAAAGCAGTTGATCAGATATCAAGTTGAGCGAGGCTGTTTGGGAATATTGAAAATCTCCCTTAAATACCACAGCTACCGAAGCATTTCCATGGTTCCTTCCATAGGGCAATACCTGGAGTCTAAAAGGCCTCCCCCCTTTCGGGTGCAAGTGGATGCCCAACTTACCGGCGTCAATTCATCCGGGAAGACTACCGATAACTTTGGCTGGGCCCTAGCACAGTGTGCCAGTAGCTATTCAGACTAATACCGAGGGTTCTCGAGGTGTCTCCTTACCAGGATAGCTATACCAGCCAGACGTACCCAATACCCATAGGTGTCGGGAACCACTGCCCCGTCGACACCAACCCAATCGGAGCAACTCTCCTTCGGGAGGTATTCGTGTAGGTGCCTCAATATGTCCACACAGAAATATTGGACCAGAGTTCTAAAATACAGGTGTGACTCACCTTCCACCCCATAGAAGTCCCATGTAAGCTATAAACTCACAATATTTGCCTGTGGTACATTTATTCTAATTCTTCATTTGTAAGTTTTATGTACGTTGTCCTTTACCTTACATTTTTATTTTACTATTTCATTCATAAATATTGTTCTTTTTTCATGTAGATAACTTTCTTAACGAAGTAAATTTCACTATCTTAATTTGTGCTGTACATTTCCTTGTCACCACGTTATAATGCATATGTAGACAGTAGGAGGGGCGGGTAGAAAGCGTGGGCGGGGGGGGGGGGTGAGTGACATGAAGCTTTTAAGAGAGCGAGGCAACCTAATTTTATCCGAGTGGTGTCGAAGTTCCGAACCTCTTTGGCAAGCTTTCGTTGCGTTACCTCTACTTGCTTGAAGTTTAACGCTATGAATACCAACGGTGAATCGGGTGGAGATACTTTGCTGAGCTTCTGTAATATTTTAAATTCAGTCTTTTAATGTTTTAATAAAGGGTCTACCTCACGTTCAAGAGGTCTCGAGTTCGAATCTCGGTCAGGGTGAGCTAACTGGATAAGGTTTTTCCGGGGTTTTCCCTTATCCTTAAAGACGAATGTTGGGTAGCTCTAAGCTACATGGACCCTGGACACATTTGAGCATCATTTCACCCATTTCATTCACCGTCCGATATGACTTAACGTTGGAGGACGTAAAATCACAACAAAAAATGCAAGTTAATAGCTATATTAGCGAACTGCGTGATTGTTTGAGAGTTTTCATTGTTGGTCTTCTGGAGAAACAATAAAATGTCAAGGTAGTCATGGATTTCCCGAGCAGTTTTGCCCTTCAAATGCAGGAACTTGATCACACTACGTGTCTCAATTTTCTCCATGTTACACATCAGTAACTTCTGGCATTCACTGTAAAAAAAAAAAAAAAAAAAAAAAAAAAAAAAAAAAAAAAAAAACTCAAATCACTGAAACTGCCAACATTATGTCCCGAGGGATCAATGATGATACTGAAAAAATCACTCTAGTATAAAAACTACCGGGTGATAATTAATTAAAACTTTATGACACCCCCTCACAGGTCTTTTGTTTCGCGTAAAGAATGCACCTATCAAGACTTTCATATTACTCCATTTGTATTTTGTAGTAGATTTGCACTCGGTCTTTTCAATGTCTCTGTGACTTAAACATACTGGAAGTATTTCTGGATTTATAACTTATAGCATGTGTAGATACAGAAAAATAAGATATCGCGTGACTTATTAGCAGAACAGTTATGAAAATAAATAAAAAGTACCGGAGAAGGTCGTGTGAATACTATCCTCAAGCTTTAATATGGGAACCCTTTTAAACTGGATTTTAAAATCTCCGCCAGATCAGTATTTGTATGTATATAACCGATTTAAATATTATTACCAGAAACGTAGTTTGAACCTTGAATGTGATATTTGAAGGGCATTCAGTTAATTTTTCTGCGTTTTGATTATGCCAATTTGGTAGTCTAAACTGAAATAAAAAATTTGCATAGTTTACCTTAGCGTACCTGTTTTTGAAGTATTACAACTTTTCATTGACGCACTTTTGCGATAGGAATTTCTCAAGGCCACCTTGAACTGAGATGTTATTCCGGTTGATGGCCTGCAGGATCACAAGGCTTTCACTGTTTTCTCAAAGAATTCGTACGTAGCACATTGTCCGATTTATAATACACTCCTGGAAATGGAAATAAGAACACATTGACGCCGGTGTGTCTGACCCACCATACTTGCTCTGGACACTGCGAGAGGGCTGTACAAGCAATGATCACACGCACGGCACAGCGGACACACCAGGAACCGAGGTGTTAGCCGTCGAATGGCGCTAGCTGCGCAGCGTTTCGACACCGCCGCCGTCAGTGTCAGCCAGTTTGCCGTGGCATACGGAGCTCCATTGCAGTCTTTAACACTGGTAGCATGCCGCGACAGCGTGGACGTGAACAGTATGTGCAGTTGATGGACTTTGAGCGAGGGCGTATAGTGGGCATGTGGGTGGCCGGGTGGACGTACCACCGAATTATTCAACACGTGGAGCGTGAGGTCTGCACAGTACATCGATGTTGTCGCCAGTGGTCGGCGGAAGGTGCACGTGCCCGTCGACCTGGGACCGGACCGCAGCGACGCACGGATGCACGCCAAGACCATCGGACCCTACGCAGTGCCGTAGGGGACCGCATGGCCACTTCCCAGCAAATTGGGGACACTGTTGCTCCGGGGGTATCGGCAAGGACCATTCGCAACCGTTTCCATGAAGCTGGGCTTCGGTCCCGCGCACCGTTAGGCCGTCTTCCGCTCACGCGCTAACATCGTGCAGCCCGCCTACAGTGGTGTCGCAACAGGCGTGATTGGAGGGACCAATGGAGACGCGTCGTCTTCAGCGATGAGAGTCGCTTCTGCCTTGGTGCCAATGATGGTCGTATGCGTGTTTGGCGCCGTGCAGATGAGCGCCACAATCAGGACTGCATATGACCGAGGAACACAGGGCCAACACCCGGCAACATGGTGTGGGGAGCGATCTCCTACACTGGCCGTACACCTCTGGTGATCGTCGAGGGGACACTGAATAGTGCACGGTACATCCAAACCGTCATCGAACCCATCGTTCTACCATTCCTAGACCGGCAAGGGAACTTGCTGTTCCAACAGGACAATGCACGTCCGCATGTATCCCGTGCCACTCAACGTGCTCTACAAGGTGTAAGTCAACTACCCTGGCCAGCAAGATCTCCGGATCTGTCCCCCATTGAGCATGTTTGGGACGGGATGAAACGTCGTCTCACGCGGTATGCATGTCCAGCACGAACGCTGGTCCAACTGAGGCGCCAGCTGGAAATGGCATGGCAAGCCGTTCCACAGTTCTACATCCAGCATATCTACGATCGTCTCCATGGGAGAATAGCAGCCTGCATTGCTGCGAAAGGTGGATATACACGGTACTAGTGCCGACATTGTGCATGCTCTGTTGCCTGTGTCTGTGTGCCTATGGTTCTGTCAGTGTGATCATGTGATATATCTGACCCCAGGAATGTGTCAATAAAGTTTCCCCTTCTTGGGACAATGAATTCACGGTGTTCTTATTTCAATTTCCAGGAGTGTAGATCTCCTCATCTTCTTTAACAACTGTGATTTAAAACAAGCACCTGCGTTCATATTGGTTGTATAAAATTGATATGAAATTTAAAAGCAAGGAGAGATCTTCACGTGCGATTAAAAAAATTTAAAAAATTCAAAATATCCATTTGTTTGTCATATGAACAATATTATCTATTTTAATCCCTTATTACCTTCTATGCCCTTTGCTTGTAATTTACGTCCTCCAACATTAAGTCAAATCGGACGATGAGTGGAAAGGATGAAATGCTCAAATGAGTCCAGGGTCCGTAGAGCTTAGAGTTACCCGACATTCGTCTTTCAGGACAAGGGAAAACCCAGGGTAAAAACCTTATCCAGGTAACTCACCCTGACCGAGATTCGAACTCGGGACCTCTTGAACGTAAGGCAGATACACTACCAACCACGCTACCGAGGCGGAAATGTGTAGCGTTTAACGCCCGCTTTTACTACATACGGCACCGCAGACGATGACACTGATGATACATGAGATGAAGATGGAGCAACGGTGGAATGAGATGGCGGGGGAAACCGGAGGTCCCGGAGAAAACCCGCCCCAGCGACGTGTTGTCCACCACAAATCTTACTTTGCGGTCGCCTGGGATCGAACCCGGGCCGCCTTGGTGAGAGCCAAGCGGTCTAACCACTGAGCCACGGCGCGGCCCTACCGAGGCGGGCCTTTCTGATTGAAAGATTAAATTACCTTAAGGATAATATCATAATTCCTTTGTAGAGTTTATATCAAAAAAGGGAAATTGTGATCTCGACTGGTTTTGGGTGCAGATGTTCAATGATTAAGGCTATTGAACGTTACTTATATCATTTCTTTTATATCGCTGTTTAAGAATACATTTTTGAATTGTAGATTAGTGCAGCAGAATTGTTTCACAAATACGAGGGTCGGCAGATAAATCCCGGGTCTCACATAGAAATGGCGCCACAGCGCCACATTGACGGATAGCATCATGTAGCTTAACTCTAGACTAGCTTGTATCTATAGATACAGGTCAATAGCTTGTTTAGTTTTTGAATGACAGCGTTTTAAACAAGACAAGTGTAGAGGTTTCACGAAAATGAAAGATTTGGAAAAACGAGTAGTGATTAAATACTTCCATTTGGAAGGCTTAACGGCTAAAGAAATCAAAGAGGAAATGGACAGTACATTGAAAGACTCTGCCCCTACATATACAACGATTAAAAGATGGGTTGCAGAGTTTAAAATGGGACGTACGAGCACTAGTGGCGAGCACAGCAGTTGCTGCGTGTGGTGGAGGCTGCACCCCTGGGTTTCCAGGACAAGGCATACACCGCAGCGGTCTCTCTGGACGTGGAAAAGGCCTTCTCAACGACCTGGCATGCGGGTCTCCTCTACAAGCTCATCCATCTGGAGCTACCCACTCACATAAGACATCTTCTTCACTCATTCCTCAAACACAGGTTAGTCACAGTCTCAGTGGCGGGAAAAACATCTACACGAAGGTCTATCCGCGGCGGAGTCCCCGAAGGTTCTGTGTTATCCCCGACACTTTATAGCGTCTATGAGGCTGATCTTCGCACTGAACAGCGCGTCAATGTAGCACAGTAGGTTGATGATATGCTGTTTACACTACAGTCAGAAATCCACGAAGAACCTTCAACCCCATACAACGACACCTCAACCTCCTCCAAGAATGGTGCACGCTTTGGCGATTGTCCATCAACACGGAGAAAAGCCAAGCGATTCTGTTCACCAAACGCCGCTTTCCCGCCAACTTCCCCACATTCACCTATTTTGGGCAAAGGATTCGGTGGGAGAATTCAACCAAATACTTGGGAGTCAAGCTGGATAAGGGCCTAACTTTACGGGAGCACATCCGGGAGCTAGCGCATCGGTCGTGCGGTGTATCGGCATCGCTATACCCTGTGTGGTGGTCTGCGATGTCTGTATCCCTGAAGTTGCGCCACTTTTTGGCTCTCGTCCTCCCTGTCATGCTCTACGCGTGTGAAGTCTGGGGCATGGCCGCAGGCACAAATCTGGTACTGCTCCAGCGTGCACAGAATAAATGTCTTCGTTATGTGGAGGATGAAATTAGGCGCCCGGCCTCCAAATTTTACGAGAATTCACATCAACACCAGAGCCCCCTAGTCAGATCTCTTGGGGACTATGTGCCACGTGAGCGACGCTTAAAGCGATACCGGCCACCCCGCATAGCTTGCGGATACTACCGGTAGCTATAAGACCCCCATTCCTGCCTAAACAAAATTTAAATCACCCAAAATTCTTTTCTGGATACTTAAATTCTGCTTATCCTCTTCCTAGTTGATTAACTTATCCACCAGCGGTGCACGATGGCCGTTGCACCTGATTCTTCAGTCGTTGAGGAGCAACATGCCACCTCATTCTACACCTACATAATTTTCACCCGACATCCTGCAACATCCACATCACGTCACCACGTGGTTAAGCTCTTTCCAGAGCTTGATCCCCTTCGGTCTGTTCCCCAGCCTGCCAACATGCTCTCTCTTTCTCTAGTGGCGAACCTCGCTCTAGACGCTCTGTGGAAGTCATAAATCCAGAGAGCATTGAACATATTTATCGTTTAGTACTGGAAGGCCACAGATTAAAGTTGTTTGAGATAGCAGATGCTGTAAACTTATCAAAAGAACGTGCAGGTAATATTTTAAGTAATGTTTTGGCTTTCACAAGGTCTGTGCATGATTGGTGCCGCGTTTGTGAACACCTGATCGAAACTTGCAAAGAAAAACTGTTTCTGTTAAGAATTTGGAGCTCTAACTTAAAAATACCAGTGAATAGTTGAGACAACTTATTACCATGGATGATACTTGAGTACATCACTACACCCAGAAAGTAAAACACAGTCAAAACAGTGGATTGTGCCAGTTATACTAACTCCAAAAGGGGTGAAGGCGATTTTGTCAGCTAACAGTTATGGTGAGTGTTTTCTGGGATCCACAGGGAATTATTTTTATTGATTACTTGGAAAAGGGTAAAGGTATCACTGTTGACTACTACGCAAGTTTACTGCAACGTTTGAGTAATGAGGTGAAAAGAGAGACCTCATTTGTCAAAGAAAATATCTAGTTTCTTCACGACAGAGCTCCAGCTCATCGTTCAGTCATTACAGTGGGAAGAATGTACGAATTAAAGTTCGAATTACTTGAACATACTTCTTATTCGACAGATCTAGCACCCAGTGACTACCACCGAACCTCAAAAAATGTATTGGAGGACGAAGATTTCACAGCAACCAGGAGGTCATTATGCGGTAAACAGATATTTTGACGACCATAATAAATGCACTACAGAGATGGTTTAATTAAATTAAAACACCAATATGACAAATGTATTAGTCTTTCTAGAGATTGTTGAGAAATAAAGAAAAAAATTAATATGTACTTTTTATTGTGAGGGCCTAGACTATCAGTCGATCCTCGTAGGTTTATAATCCTTTTACATGATAATGTGTGGAATCAATACTTTTATTTATATTTTATTTATTTAAATGAAATTATGTATATAATGTTTACAAATAATGGAATTAATTTATCATCTAAAAGAAGCCTAATTAAAAAGGAAACAAATATGCAAATAAAATATGTCTTATATTTGTTATTAAATCATTTCTGAATAAGGATTAAGCTCTCAGAAAATGGGAAGTCAAGTGCTTAAAGACATTTTATTTAATGAATAATATGTTTCCCAAAATTTAAAATACTTCTGCATCACAATGTGTTGTTTGAAAATTTAGAAATGATAATATTCGATTACTGATTGCATTTTTTTCCTTGACAAGAATAAAAGTCTTTTTTAAAGAAAATCCTGGACAAGTCTTTATTTCAACCTTTCCCGCTGTTCTTTCAACGCTTTCGATGTTGGTGAAGCAAATAGCTCAAGCCTTTACATGTTTGTTGACATTAAACGAATTCTGAAATTCTCAGGTTAACTGAAGTTGATCGTCGTGTAGTCAACATTGGGGATACTGTCATGGAGTAGGCACCGTAAGTGTAGTTCTTTAGAACAACTGAAGACGACTGCTGTGTAGTCAATGTAACTCAATAAATCCATTTTCTTTGAGAGTACGATCCACGTGTACACGTGATGTGAAGAATATAAACTAGAGTTTAACCGAGGTCGGAGGAACGAGTCAATGACGCATGTAAGGAACTGGAAGACCGGTGTAGAGGTCGTCGTCTCACTGCTGGCGGCAGAACAGGACGGGCGAGCGTGCGGGCGCACAGATGGTAGAGAGACGTTGGTGTTGTCGGTAGTGTGGTGTCCCGTGGTGAAGACCCCTCTCTGTCGGAGCGGAGGATCGATCCTTAGAGCATCTGAGAGGGGAATCTATCAGCACGGCTCTTTTCAACTACAAGTTCACGACATCTCCAGGTATTTGTGTTTGCATATTTTATTTTCTTTGGACATAACCAACAAAAGTTTGTGGTGATTTCCAACAATCACATTTGTTCACAAAAGTAACACGTACCTAACAATAGCATTTCAACTATATAAAACTTTATGTAAAATATATCAAGAATAGAACTAGAGCATAGGCCTTTCTAGATGATTACTCATTTCTTTTAAGGTTATGTTACAAAACGTAAATGTAGCTATGCATTGTTAAAACTTCTGCTATAGCAGATACGGTTTCCACTTATTCTATGATAAACGTTCTTACAAAAGCTTATTCTATATGTGTCATGTTAATAGAATTGAACTTTTGCAAAAATCATATAATTACTTATGTTATTGTCGGTTACAAGAGCGATTTAGGGTTATTGTATTTCCTCTAGAACCTATTAGTAAAAATTCTATAGCGATTTCATCTGTATTAAATTCATATAAAGCATTTTTTTGGAAAAACGTCCGTACAGTTATGTGTGTGTTTATTTGCATGTAAACAGGATAACTTAAACATAAAAAAAATATATATAAATACAAAACTTTTGGTGTTTACACTCACCATCTTTCAAGGATGCATCAGAAAAATTTTCAAGAAAACCTCCAGTCCAGATATCATGGGAAAAATTTCGTTATTTCGCTCTATTTTAATTAATATCCAATGTTTTCTCTGTTATTCTATTCACTTTTTCTTCTTAAAAGCATTTACTAATTGGGCTAAAGAAGTAGATGATGGCCATATGTTAAATATATTTACATTACCTATAAAATGCATGCCTTAAATTTACTGTGAGCAAACTATGAAGTCCTCTTTATTCTAAATGAGTTTTGTATAGATAACTGGCAAACCGTAAGAGGTAGACAAAATTTTACTGAAAAAAGTTTCAGAACTTGTGAAAGCACACGGTTATCTCTATTAACTCGAAGTAAAAAGAAGATTGTACTTTTGTAACAATAGTCTAAGAAAAGTGAATAGTGAATGCACCACATAACATTTCTTTTAAGCTAATTCATTGTTTAGAATAGAAGAAACTATTTGTAAGTCTAGAATTTATATATTCCGAAACTTAAGGATCTACTATTAAAAGATTCGCAGAAATCTTGAGAAGATTGTGAACAACATAAAATATGCATGCTTTGATATCGCATCATTTTCGAAAACTACATTGAATACTTTTTAATATAGAAAATATATATAGTTTTCTTCAACACTGTAAAGATCTAAGAAGTTCATTAGGGTTTTTAATAACTGTTGATAAAGTTACCAACAATTTTTGAGAAACGTTATAGGATTATTCCAATGGTATTGCAACAATGGGACAATATCTGAAGGACAAGGCATGCCTTCACATTTTGATTGAAAGGAGTTGCCTGAATTGTTAGTTTTTCTATTTTTATTGTCGCAGCCTAGTTGGACCCTGGATTCATTTTAATTTTATTCTATCTTTTTTATTCAACATTTCTGTAGACTTTTCTCTAATCGCTATAATTCATTTATCTACTTTTTGGTATCTGCTTCTGTATTAATTGTTTTTTTTTCTCGAAATGTTTTCAAATGTAATACATTTTTCTGTAACCGTGTACATAGAGGCATGAAGGATTTTGGAACAATATTCAACCTTAAAAAAATGTGTACCCTTTACTTTGATTGAAGAGAGACAAAAGAAAGGACATTGTAACATTTAATTTGAAAATGGTATTGTTTTAATGTACTTCAATATTCATACCAACAGGAAATATACTGTAAACGGCCAAACTAATAAGGAAGAAAATTATTTAACACAGATTACATAATTCCACAGTTTTGGTTTAGTAAAATTCCTTCTTGCCCTGTATAATTTACAAGTTCTGTAAAATACAATAAGAATGAAGTCACTTCATAGAAAATTCAAGATATTGCTACATCTTATTCCTTATTTCTATAGGAAAAGAAGATTAACGCTATTTTTCCTAGGGATGTATAATTCAAGTATGAAATTTATTATTTATCCGGCCTTTTTATTTTTGAGGTGAATAATAAGAAAATAAACGACACTTAAACACTCAAACTACGAAAGGAAACTAGTTTGCTATTTGATTATAGTAAAAGAAGCTGTTATTATTACCTTCTAATTTTTCTGTAATTTACCAATAATAAATAACAAAAGTATTGTGTTCCACCCATAAATTCGATGACGAGATATCACCAAAAGACATATTTTAAGGTCCCCTGAATCTCGCCATTTTTAAAAGGTCCCATCAATGTGGTGTGCATATGTTATTTGCACTGTTTTAACTGGTAAACCACAAGGATAAAATCGTACTACACAAAAAAGTAGATTTTTGGAACACACATTTTATTTCAAATAACGTTTTTGTATTACTAGTGGTTTCCGAGATATCCGTTATTAAATCTTTTTATTTTGTAATGTTTTAAAGTGTGTCGTTATTCAATTGTTTCTCTCGCATTATTATGGATAGGCTATGGACTTTTAACGCCTGTATCCAGCGTTCCACTTTTCGACAACTGACTATCGCTTCGGTTTCTTCTATCCACTTTGTACTTGTAGTGCAGCATTTCTGCAAAACTTTAGCTCGATTAACATGAAACAGAAAAATATGCTTATTTAATAATAAGGAAGCGACATTAAGGACGGTGGGTAAAGTAAATTATCTTAAAGTAACACACCAGGATGTTATTTTTATTCAAGGGAATGGTGACCTCTGAAAACTAAAAAAAAAAAAAAAAAAAAAAAAAAAAAAAAAAAAAAAAAAAAAAAGAAAGAAGGAAATATAACCGTGGAATTTTGAGGAAGTAAGTAATTAGAGATTTTCCGAGCGCAGTAATTACAATTGTAGCGTGTTCATCGGAAATTCTTAGTGTTTCATAAACAACCAAAACAAGAAGATTGAATCGCATGATGCAAAGGCAGTTGGCTTTGGCAAGGTAAACCACTGTGGAGGTAAATTTATAGTCAGCAGAGTACCATTCGTTACGTCACACTGGCACGTGTTGGAGAGACGGGCCAGACCAAAACAAATGCAAATCGGCAGCTAGGGACAAATAAGAATGGCATGGCGGTGTTTGCAAACGTTTTGGCAGTATTTTGCCTTTTCCATGGTTAGAAACAGTCACATGTGAAACGAGAAACATTCTAATTATTTGTGGGACTTTTGTTGTAAGTACATATACGAGTGCCAATGACTTCTATTCGGATACAATCTTTGGATTTTTATTTGTTTGAAGGTTAGGTGCATTATTTGTTTTCTTTCTGCACTGCTCTGTATAGCGTGTTGTTCACAAAGAACCAGTGCTTAAATAAACATGATTTAAACAGTTGAAAAGCGTTGGCTGGCACAGTTATTAGAACACCAACTTTCTGTGTTCAAAGCAGCGTGTTCGACCTCGGTCCGGGTTTATGTAAACAAAATATAAAACGAATGTTTCTAAGCTGGCATGAATATACACAGAGTGCATAACATTACTACACTCGTAGTTCGAAAAAACCAGGATTGAGACCTGGGAAACGTATAACGCGTACCTACTCTTTTTATCTTCTAACCTCAACGCTGTTATCATATTTATCTATAGGAATTAGCAGTCAATGTGTATGTATTGTAACCTGCTTACAAATATATTTTAATATTATAAAGTCAATAAATGAGAAACATTTTAAAGACAACATGAAGGTTTTGCTAACTTAAGTTTTTCACATAGAGCAGTTATGCATGAACATGTTGGTAAGAAAAACAAAGAAATTATTAGCTGCGATAAATGAATATTATGGCCCAATATTAACAGCGTTAAACAGTTTTGTGATGCATTTTATTGTGCATAACTGTGTATATCTGCTTTTTTCACTTCTACGAAGCTCTAACAAAGCTATTGATTATTGTTATTATATCTCTTACTATTATTCGTGCTATTTTTATATTTTTTATCTATACTCAAAGCGTAGGTACTAATTTTCCTAGCAAAGTTGCTTAATTTTTCAAATACAAAGGAGATTTTATTTGCATATTAAACTAAAGCGAAACACTTTTAAGCATTTGTATTATTAGTCCATGGAAGTTGAAGATCTATAAATTGGCCGCCTCAGTGGCTTAGATGTTAGCGTGTCTGCCTTAAGTTTGAGAGGCCCCGAGTTCGAATCTCGCTCAGGGTGAGTTATCTGGATAAGGGTTCTTCGGGGTTTTCCCTTATCCTGAAAGATGAATGTCGGGTAATTCTAAACTCTATGGATCTTGGACTCATTTGAGTATCATTTCAAACGTTTCATTCATCGTCCGATATGACAGCGTTGGAGGACGTAACAATTAAAATAAAAAATAATATATCTGTAAATCGCTTAAAATAAATTTAAAATGCCTTAAAAGCGATCCAGTAATTGAAAAAAAAAGATACAAATATGATGCAAATTAATTAATATGACGTATAAATAATGTTTTTTAATTTTAAAATTTTAAACAAAAAGGACAAATGAAGACAAAAAACGCAAATAAATTTAAATATTTTACAGTCTACATTGACTCAAAATTAGTGTCTACGGACATTCGGGGGGGGGGGGGATATATTTCTGGGCCTCCGAAAGCTATACATTATCCTTTCTGTCAAAAACAAACTAATTTTAAAAAGACAATTATAATATTTTGGAATTGATTACTGTATTTTTATAAGGAGAAAACTGTATTTGTTTACATAGGTTTTGGTTTAGCAGTGAAGATGCTGATGAGACAACGCAGTTCTTAAAATGAATAACATCCTGTGATTCTCAATTAACAGTTCGTTCAGCATTAACAACAGAATGTCAATAAACATAATTGGACAACACAGTAAACGCAAGGTAAAGTACCGCAATACGACAAACAAAAGCACCTGGAGTGTCTTCCAAAGCGTTTATTTTGCCTCTTCAGCACTCCCGTGTTTATTAACTTGGCACGCCAAACGCGCTTGCTCATGACTGTGGAAAAAGGCCACTCTGTAACGTTCATAACTGAAGGCTGTCTTCAAACAATTGCTGTTTTGTATTACAAAAAGAGGGAAGACAACTGACAGTTTTACATATATTTGATTCAGTTTGTGCTTGCGATGTCCCTGCCCCCATGTTAGGACGTTTAGCAGGTTTAATGTTTCAGAATTTCATTCTTCTTTCTTTCTGCGTTCCTCAGATTTCACTAGCAGTAAGTACAGTTTAAGGATACCAAAAATCTGTGAAAAACCTAAAATCTATACTTTTACATGCATTGACTTGAAACTTTAACACGATTGTTGTAATATTAACAATAGTTCACACACCAATTTTCAGGCCTTTGTGCAAAATAGTTCTTGTGATATTATTATATTATATGTTTTATTTGCCATTTAATTAAACTGTTCCACACGATGCAATTTTAGTTTGAGGAAAATAATACTCTGCAGTTATACTCATAAATATGATACTAAAATTTAATGGCGAGCAAATAAGTTGGCGAACAAAGAGTTCTACGTTGATGCTACTTTGAAGCTATTATAATGTGTGGCTCAGGGTAAAACAATGAGGTTACTCACAGGGTATGCGTGGATGTGTGTGAGAAGGAGATGTTAATGACACTGGAATGCCCGTTTCCAACTTATTTATTTACTGCTTCTTTTTTTTTTTTCAAACATCGAAATTGAATTTGCCGACCAAGGGTTACCAATATCCCTGTTTAGAGTTACTGACGGCAGAAGGTTTATTACTCGATAAACTTTATTCGTTCCTCACGTATATATATGAACCGACAAATATCCAAGACAGAACAAAAGGACTGCCCCTAATCGCCCTCACGCCTCAGACTGCTCTCATCGGCCTGACGCCGAAGACTGAATGACCACAGCTGCGCGTGTGGGTGTCTATGTAACTTTCACTTTCATAAAGCCCTCTTCATTCAACCAAAAATCCCTTTGTGGCTGTTTTGTCATGCCACTCTGAATGATCCAAAGAATACCCTATTCTTACAAGTCAAGTGAGCCCCTTTAGAAAACTGCTAAGGACACTGTTTCTTACATTGCTTTTGGTATAACAACTTTCCCCCAAATGCTATCCGCCTCAACTGGCCTTGCACGTCGTAACAAAGAACCAACATTCCTTTGACATCCATCATGATTCTTTACTTATGGCAAACCTTAATTTCAGTATCAAATACATTATTAGTAAATTTATGTGATGAAATTTTAATCCATACCTTGGTTAGGATAAAAAATTATTCAATGCTCATTTTATTAATCTTTAATAGTTGCTTGTGAAATATGTGCTATGATATTTAATTGCACAAACACTGGTAATATTATGAAAAAATCATCTTATCAATTTCCTTTGATACCTACTGTTTTTATACAAGCACAAAAAATTTCAAGCTTCTAGTTTGAAAACTGCATCGTGTGTACCAATTTATATTCTAAAAAGCGCTGAAAATTAAAAACACGAGAAAATTACCAAAATAGGTGATATAAAGCACTGTGCCCCGTTACAGCGAACCACTTAAATAGTCATGTGCCACAGTTTTAAGTTGCATGGCATTAAAAATAATAGGAAATTGAAGTACCTACAAGGATTACTCTATTTAATTAGGCAAAAATGATTTTTGTCATTTTTTGCACTTTTTGACCAATTTTTAACAGATGGGTATCCTTAAGACGGTATGTTGCTAAAGTATGTAAAATGCAAGCAATGGATTTACATTTTTTAGACATTAAAATAGCAACAAAAATATTTTACTAATATTAACATATAAATAACTTAGCTAATGCGTGTACGTATCCTTTTTATGGTTCCACTCTAACGTGTAAGACTCCCATTCAAGAGGTCTTGGGTTCGACATCTGGTCATAAAGCTTGGAATCATTAGCGACCACTGAGCGTCTTTGTCAATCTTCTTGAGGTCTACAGCCCCTCGGTTCCTTCACCTCATCCGTTCCTGCAGGTAGCATTGGGTTAAGGTGCAAGGTGTTCTTCCCGTACGGGATAATTTATGTGTAATACAAACATAGTTCAGTACACACTTCGAGAATAAGCATAGTTGATTCTTAATAATATAATCGGTTTAGAAGTGAAATATTCGAAATATCTTCTAATTGCTTTTGTTTTTGAGGTTACAAGCTATAAGCTTGGCGTTCCCCACAAATTTTCCTACTTTCAAAATTTCGATTTGACGAATAATTAAAAGGTTACATCAATTTGTATACATAAAGATGTTGTCCCAAAAACAGTGTAGTTCTTATTGGATAAAAAGATTAAGGAATAGGTACAATGCTGTATTATCACCTCAGAAAAAAATTAATTAATCGGTTTTAAAAATATCACGCGGCATATGCGAGCCCCTTTCAGACAACATAAATGGTCTCATTGATGCTTTATTTATCGATCTGAATCGAACAATGATCGATAGCTTTATCGATAGATTTGCTCAATAAGTAATAGCTGATAGAAGGTGCTTAAATGGCAATTTGATCAAGAGGACAAACCGAAGAAGAGTACTGGAACAACGTGGACAGACGAGAGAAAGAAAGCCCGCAGCCAAAGAATGAGAGAACTTTGTATTCATAGAAGAGCAAAAAAGAAACGATAATAAGTATAACAATAATAACGGAATTAAACGCAAAACTATGAGCAGCAGAGATTCTACTTTCAATTATAATTAAAACTGATGTACCGTTGCTGTGTATCTTGATATTATATTTCTTAAGGAATCTACTGACAAGTAAAGCGTTAACAGTAAACTGAGGAAAAGGACTATCCACATCATAGTACTACACGGCAAAGCTAGAAGGAGTATCGGAAAAAAATCGCAATACACAGATGTTTACCTCAGCTTATCACACATATACGGCGAGTCCGGTGTGTGTATACTCTGTTCAGATATAATCATGTCTTCTGGACAGCAATGTGTCATACATAGACAGGCACAAGACACATGCAGCTTCCTATCGCTCTGTGTTTCCTAACTTACTAATATTCACTCCTCTAATCGACCAGATAAGACCCGATAAGAGACGATCACAGCGCTGGTCACCTGAAGGTTGATACGCCTCAACGCTGTGTCGAGTAATACTCTGTGACAGCATCCTTTCCAAATGTCTGTCACAAAGTCCCATATAATTATTACAAAAAGGGGAAAATAATGACGGAAGAATACCATTGTCGTGGATAAGTGGCATGCGTATAGACCGTTGTGTCACTTATTCTTCCTGACCCACAAAATTACTGTACTGTATACCTCTCAGGGCTTCCTGAGCGGCTCACGGTGTTGGGTCTCCGTTTGCCACAAAATCCGAAGCGCCCCCTAATTAGCTATATTCTGATGAAATGTGTACAATAATGAGAAAGCAGACTTTGCTACCAACTGACGCTTATCCTCCCCATCCTTACCCCCTTTTCACCCTCCGTGAACTAGTGGTAACATGCTCGACTCTGGTTCCCAAGGTGGCGAGTTCAAACCCAGTGTAGGACAATAGAGCTTCCATAAACAAAAAATGTATTTGGGAATAAATATTCAAACTAATTTCTGGTGAAATGCAATACTTCGTTTACTTACCTAGCTACTGCAAGTGCGTAGTATAACGTATCTGATAAATCCTTTTAGACTGTAACTGAAGGAAGCAACAATTTATTACACGCTGTAAACATATTAATCGTATAATTAAGTTGCCCAGCTATGCAAATTGGTTGCTTATATAATCCCATATTCCTATGCAGTGATGGGAGTCATAATAAACTGGCGTAACCAAGGTAAACTGCACTTAGCTACATTAACACCTTTTTTTTTGTTCTCTAAAGCAAAAGTGTCAGCCTTAATTAAAGTTGAGTTACATAGTAGTATCAAACGATAAAACTATATAAATTCACTAAAATGTCAACCCATAATTTTAAATGCGCATTAACCAAGCAAGCACGGGAACTTCAGACACGAAAACGAATATGATAATGGAGCAATAAGCATTTTGCTCCCTTCAGTGAATTATATCAAACTGGAAATAAGTGCATGTTGTTTTATCACCAACTAGAAAGTACTACTGCATAATAAGGCATACATAATAAGTAATAACAACCTACTGGTACATACAACCCAGCAGAAAGACTGTCGAGACACTCCCGGAAAGCAGCGATCAGGAAGAACGGAAGAAACAAGATCGAAACAACCAAATAAAAGTAATTACATCGCTCTAAAAAAATATTAAAATGATGGATATGTGGATTACCATGGCCATTAAGTATGAGTTCGAAGGCGATCTCTCGCGTGCTCCCATGTGGTCTAGTGGCTAGGATACCTGGCTTTCACCCAGGAGGCCCGGGTTCGATTCCCGGCATGGGAATATTTTTTTTTCCTATCACAATGGATGCGTTTTTGGCCCTTTTACGTTGGGTTTTATTTATCAACTTCACCTTATGTTTTTAAATTAATAACATTAACTTTTTAACCCTTGAACTTGTATCAGCTACTGACTCTTTAACTCCTCTTTTTACTACACCTTGCCTTTAATAACTCTTTCTGTATCAAACTAAAGTAAAATGGTTATATTTCATTGATCCGACTGCATTGTTTGGAGTGTTCACGCACGCTTCTAAGTGGGGATTCACACCCACGCGTTTCTAAGAATAGTGGTTTCGTAACTGACAACTTTTTAACCCATTGTCCTGGCACATGCTTTAATTGGAGGGAACAGATATGATAAATTCTGTAGAACTAGGCTCACAACTGTTGCATTCATCTAAAGATGGTGTACCACAATTTATAGATTAATACATTCCAGAACATTTGATTTCAAAATAAATCTGTGGTTTGCCACAGTAGTATGCGTTTTATTTCTATTTCCTGACCACTTATCGTGATACTTGTAGTAGTATTTACCATCTTACTAAACAGTATGAAAATATTTTCTTAAAAATGATTTTCCAAGAAATTATTTTAGGCATTTTTGTTTCAATGTATAGATGTGTTTATATTTTTCCTTATTTTTCTATGTCTGATTAGTGTTAAGCAGCTCCTAAATGAGCAAACCTCCCATTTTACAATTCGTTTTGTTTATTTACAGAGGATGAGGCTGACAGTTGGATCTCTGGATAAGAACTCGGAGCTCCTGAGTCCAACTCAACGCGTAGAGGAATTGGATGCCTGCTTAAAAGTAAGTTATTTAAGATCAGTGGCATTTGTTTCTGTTGGAATTTTCCAAACGAGGTAAATCCTACTCTTTCAAGGGATTTCCACTCTTTTGTTATGTATAAAAGACATTGCGAATGTAGTTTTCTCACCATTACATTGTTTCCGTGGTAATGAACGGATGCCCTTAGACCAGAAATGTCTGCCAAGTGGGCGACTGCCAGAATATTTAAAATGCGTCACGACGTACACATGGCCTTGAGGTAACCGGTAGCTAGTTTTGTCTACTGATTTATTGATAAGGAACTTGCTTCTTAATGAATTCCGGTATTTCTCTTTCTTATATAGATCTGCATTGTTCGTTCATTTGTTTTGATACTTTAACTTTATGCTTCTAATATTTGATTTGCAAAGACGATCTGCTGAAGAAATAAATAAATCTATATTTAGCTGTGCATTTTCCAAAAGCACTCTTCTAATTTTTTTTTTTTTTTTAATTTTTCACCAAATGTTATATCTGTATTAATAAATGCTACTGCAAGGTGTGGTACATAGTAAGTTAAGTTGTCACTGAGTTGTGCATTTTATAACAAACATACACCATACTGGAAAGATAGTCAGACTGAAAAATTCAATGCCATAGCCGTGATTTGAACCACGGATCTTCTGGTTACTGTCCAGCCGCTCTAACCCTTGAGCTACTATGGCCAACTTGCCGACATGACATTAAATTCTTCAACTCACTCGTGTTTTTCCCGATAAGCCACTTAGGAGTTCTCATATGAGAGCCATGGTGAGTTAGCCATAGTAGCTCAAAGGTTAGAGCGGCTGCACGGTAACTAGAAGATCCGTGGTTCAAATCCCGGCTATGGCATTGAATTTTTCAGTCTGACTCTATCTTTCCATACTTTAGCCTCCACACGGCCAGTGTGAAAGAACAACACACCATATTATTAAAAAGAGAGAAAAAAAGAACCTTCTTTAATGAAAAGTAGGTAACTTTTTAAAAGTTATTTCCTGTTTAAATTCCTTAGTCAATTTGCTAAGGAATATACTTTTAAATTGATTGCTTTTAAAACGAATTCTTCAGTTGTAACTTTGTGAGTTTGGTGAGTAACACATTTATCTGTAACTGAACTCTGCATGTAAGGTTTTAACTAACAGTATCTTTGATAACTAGAAAAAAATGCATCTTTATCAGCATTTTGTACGCTGCAAGTGGAAAACGCTTTGGGCATTTTTTCATATTATCTGACGTGAAGGTCTGCTTATGTTTTATTTTCTATGAAATAGTGTAGCTTTGAAATTCATAATTTAAAAGCTCGTCAACACGGGTGCAGCAAATACTAAAAAAAAATCATTTCTAGAACGTTGGGGTGAAAAACTGAGAAAGAAAGCACTTTAAAAGTGTTGTCACCTCGTTATCCCGCCCACCTCTATAGCGCATAAGGTAGCGTGTCTGACTCAAGTTTAAGAGCTCCTGATTTTGAATCTCGGCCAGGGCGAGTTATCTGAATAAGCTTTCTTCCTCCGGGGTTTTCCCTTATTCTGAAGGAAGAATGTTGGGTAACTTAAGTTCTATGGACGCTGGGTTCATCGTCCGACGTTGGAGGACGTTAAAAAGACAAGAAAACATCGCAGGATTATTTAAATAATCACGTATCTTACTCATTTATACTTAAGTAACAAAAATATTTACGCATAAACAATAGGAGTTGATAAATACTTATTTTGAAAGGACAAAATATAAGTTTGACCTGTTTTCCCGATTCACTCATTGACTATGAAGAAGTAGATGTCATATAGTTCAAGTAAATAAAACAGAAGTGAAGGTGTACGAGCAGAGGGGGGCTTAGGCACCTGGGCTTCCGTAGAGGGCGGTAATAGATGAAAGGAGATCAAGAGCTGCCGATAAGCCATGACATAGCTAGTGCAGTTACCCTTCCTGCTGCAGATTCTCACAAGAGGCCCCACAAGGCGGACTAGGGACCCGGACACCACCTCGTATCATGGATGGAGTTACTAAAAGCATCCTTTTTCCTTGCCACGCAGTACCGAGACATCGGTCGACACATACGTAATACTGAAAGAACCAAACATATGAAGGGCGAAGTGAAATGTACAACGAGGTGAAATGCAGGCAGAGGAGATTCGGGGGATGAAAGGAATATCCTAAAATTCTCTTGGTGATCGAGGGATAACTCTGTAAAAGGGGGGGGGGGAGTCAGGAAGGGCGACTACCAGAATCGAACCCACGTGCGGCTACACCGTAACCTGAAGAAGAATTGCATCTTTCTTGTATAGTTAATGAAGGGTAGCCATATCCGGTCCGACTTCGTTCTCACAACTTGCTTAACAAACCAGGTGAAAATTTATGTAAGAGCTGGAAAGTTGTAAGAATCCATTAATTAGGATAACGATTATGAAGGAAGGAAGTAGAAAGTTTGCAACCTTGGCCTTGTAGTGGACATCGACTGCTGAAAACCACGACGTCCTTGCAAATCGCTTCTTATCGAAGTGTTCATCTACAACTGACCCAAGGGCTGCGTAAGCGTAACCACTATTCGAAATGAATTGTTGTTACTATACGCCATGTTTGGTTACATTCTTCTGCAAACGTTCCATTGATCTCTCTGCTGAGTATAAATAGCAATATACCGCTAGATACACATTTCTAATATATATTATGTGTATCAAATGGGATAATGTTTTTCTTTCAGCGTACTAGGTGAGCAACCAATTGGAGTACTGCGGTGTTGTAGTATTGCATTCCCCCTATGTGGTGTGCAACGAGTGCCAAACTAATCAATCTCTAATAAACACTATTCGCGCTAAGATAAATATTCAGAGTTTGCAAAAACTGATCCATGAGGAAGGAGAGAGTAATGTATTTAACATAACCGTAAAAAAACTCCATATTTTTAGCTCAAATAGTTTTCCTAATACAAATAAAGTAAATCCATTATATTGTAACAATGCATTGTGACGTAAGCACTGTAATAAACATCATAATTGGTTGGCATGTATGCGTGAACGTATATTTGAAATTATTCAGAGCTGAAACTTAAACATTTCACATGACGTGATAGAAGAAATATGTACTTTGAATAAGCCAAGGTGTTCGTTAAATTCGATGAGAGGAAACAATGCACTTCTTGTTAGTCTGGCAGAACGTATCTGGTCACATTATATCTTTGTTTATGAATGGTTCGTAATTTCTATTTGCTCTAAAGAATTCAAAGCAGTACTATTCAGTTACTCTTCCATGAAAAAGTGTATCAGCTGGATCAATGAGACACGATCCACTTTCCCCCTTACTACTGCCAGAACAATCCAATTAAGTTAATATCTCAAATTATGTTGCAAACACATATAATATTTTTAAACTGACTGGCGTTGAACGACTTATTCAAGAAGAAATTTACAAGGAACACAACAAGACTAGGAAAACTGCGTGAGACATCAGATAAACTACAAGAAGACTACTTTTGGAAAGAAATAGCACGTAACGAGATTTTGCAATCTATCATCATAAATTTGCAGTACTCAGACGATGAACACAATGACAATGACGAATTATCTCTTAACGTAAGTAACATTCACAGCTATACGGATGCACCGCTGGTATTTTCATTGGATTATAAAAGTAAGTAATGTCACCCGAACATCGGAATTCCCGATAGGACCAGCTGGCAGGTAGGGACCAGACGGGAAGCATGCAGCCACGCCTACCAATTTATCTTGTAGCGCTAGCGAGGGGATGGTTGGAAAAACATCACTAGCCATCTCATTCCCCTGCCTGACGTCTGGAACCTTCAGGATGATTCACTGAACCGCGAGACTTCCAGAAACAGTGATCTTCCTATAAAAAGGGGCTGCAGTTAGCGAGTGAGTTCAGTTGAGTTCTTGGCGAGCAGCCGGAGGAGCGCCGTGCTAGTGAACGGACTGGAAGACTGTGTACGTGTATCAGAGGAGTTGTTCGTAATTGTGAGAGTAGAGTGGACCTGTGACAGACGAACTGGCGAAATGTAATTGTGTGCGCTACGTAATTCTGTGTAATCGGCAAGTGTTCCAATTGTAATTCGGTGGAAATAAAGAACATTTTGAGTTTGTGCAATTGGACTTTTAATTTCACGAACCCACAAAGTCACAGTAATTCATAAATTATAATTAATTTTAAACTAAATATTTAAACCATTTGCGTAGTATACGAATATCCACGTTGCAATTTTAATTTCAACAACTGCATTATTATAAAACTTTGTGTTAGCACCACGAACACTCGCAAGTGTGCGAGAGAGAGAGAGGGAAATATTAAAAGAGTCGGGGTAACAAGGTGGCAACGCTGAAGGCTCTAACGAAACTGATTCGCAACAGGCGAGATTTTTTTTCCCATTTGAAACACATAATAGAAGTATAACTGACGGTATCGAGTATCGAGAATAACTGGTATCGACCCATCTCTAGTTATTTTACATTTATTTTAATTTATAAGATCTGAAATCTGTATTTGATATGTTCAGAGTACATTCTTTTGTCACAAGCGAGATCTTAACTAATGCAATATCGACTGGTTTTATTGAAAACTGAATGTGGCTTCAGGCTTCTGAGTGTTACACAAGTTAAAGTTGTATGACTGCTACACATTAAATTTGTCTATAACTCGGCACATTTCCATTAAACTTGACCAGATGCTCTGAAGCGAGGCTGGAGTGGGGGTAAGGAACATTCAAGGTATTTCACAGACACCTTTAATGTAGAAAGCTTCCTCTTGTGAAACAAAGGAACGACTGGCTAGTGTACATCTAGCAGTGAAAGTGCGAGTACAACATGTGACGTCATGACACGGCATTTTGGGGTATGGCATACTTACCTATCTTTCAGAACTTTTTTATCGATGAAACTATTCACCGCACAAAACTGTTTTTTTGGCTTCAGCATATTTACAGGCGAGGATGCTGTGGATTCTAACCTCGATTTGGATATTGATCGTTTAACCTTTTGGCCTATGCGTCTGACATAGAATAAGTAATTTCATACAGTTGAATGTAAATCATTACAATGCATGTACGATCAGAATCGAACAGCAATCGATAGCTTTAAAGCATGTTGCTCGTCAACTAATAGTCGACACTTTTTTTTTTTTTTTTTTTTTGCTACGATCATTCTTTACTCTTATAATCTCTGCTTTGATTCGACTAGATTAGAAGCTTGTTTTCATACATTTTTTTTGTTCACTGTAAAATGGTAACTTTCGTGATCTGAGAATTCAAAATATAAAAGAAGCGGTGCAAAATGCAAAAGTAACAAAAAGGTGGTAAGGTAATAGGTAATCACTGAAGGTAATTACCAGTGATTACCTATACTAAAAGTACAAAAAATGGCATCGTTCTCTATTGTAATCCCCCTTGCTGATAATTTGTCTTAGGTAATTTAATTGAGATTTAAAAATGATGTACGTATGTGCCATTACAAGAATTCTTTCAGTGGTTAGACCGCTTGGCTCTCACCAACGCGGCAGCCCGGGTTCGATCCCAGGCGACCGCAAAGTGAGATTTGTGGTGGACAACACGGCGCTGGGGTGGGTTTTCTCCGAGACCTCCGGTTTACCCCGCCATCTCATTCCACCGGTGCTCCATCTTCATCTTATGTATCATCAGTGTCATCGCCTGCGGTGCCGTATGTAGTAAAAGTGGGCGTTAAACACTACACACACTAACCTCAGTTAAACTATCGAGAAAAAAAGCATAAGCATTTCATGATATTACTGAAGATAATACTTTCATTGTGGTAAGACAATGCCGTCCAGTAGCTGCTTGTATCTTCGCCTTGTTCACGTATTGGTTGTGTATGTTTTTGGTTAGTTCAAGAGGAGGCCAATGACCCGATGTCTTTCGGGTCTTCGGTGATGGGCAAACTGAATTAAATATGATGTAGTGTTGGATTTAGAACCTATATAACTTCTTATAGTTGGTTTAGAGGACTAAAAGAACCTCTGGAAGTCCCAGATCGCATGCGAGGGTACCAGATGCTCCAGCTGTGTCTCTGGCAGTTTTGATACTGAGCTGATAATACGAAGGTTCTAAGTGAGATATCTGGTTAATTCTGCTGTGATTATCTGTGTTTCAGCCATAAGAACAGGAATGTGAACTTTACATTGTATGAACTTGACAAAGGGATTGATGTAAAAGTATTAAGCATTATTGGGGTCTTAAGAGGATCTTAGTTGGCCTTTTCTTCCGTGGATAGCAGCTATTCCGTTAGATGATTTCAGTCCAAGTCATATACAGTTTATTTCTCCATTGGCATCCAGTCGTGTAACATAGGAGTCAAGTTTGCTGCATTGAATCAAAGTAATATTACATTATTATATAAGGATAGTTAAGATTACTCGAAAGGTAAGTGGAGAAAATTATTCAATCATACGTGGCGTAAAGTACTTTATAATTTATCCTTCTTCTGTTTTATTTGCAATCAAAAATCAGTCAGACTGTTTATATCTGTAGCTTAGACTGTTAGGCTGTTATCTGCAGCTGTTATTTAAACTTTAAACCACACAGGACAAGTAATCCTGCGTTTCATCGTGTGTGTTAGAAACGTTCCTGTGGTGTAAGTGGGGCAAATTCCCGTTCTTTCAGGAACTAGACAGTGCCATACTAGCAGACTTATGGATAACTTTTATATCGAGACAATTACCTCGTCAATCCTAAATCAAAGTGTGGCAGATGGATCACCTTAGTTATCGTCTTCTTATACATCTGTTCGAGAACTTATTGAGAGATGATTTTGGTTGGATGGTGCCTTCATGTCCATCTATTTTGTTATTGGTTCAATGGTAGGTATGTGGACTAACTTTTGGTTATTTTTGATGCACTTGTAGTTATTGAGATGTCTGAAAAATGACAATTTCGTAGTTGACTTTGTATCTCTTAGCGCCTTGTTTATAGATGGCCTTAGTTGAATAGTGGACTTCTGCGCTATTTTATTTATGGTACTGAAATAACCAGCCCGGAGGGAAACTAAAACTAAACAAGTTACCGAAATAAATATGTAATGCAGCAGACTTCAATAATTGAATAAGTGGCATGGAAATGTTTAAGAATTCACTCAAAGCAGACATGAATTGGAGTAGTATGTGATGATGAGCTGCAATATTTTAGCACAAAACTTGAAATCATATATTTAAAATTAGATCCTACTCAAAGAGCTATCTATTAGCCATCGTTAACTTTGGCACACGCTATCAGAATTAAAAATACATTTTATATGTTGACCTCAATGTCCTGCTTTCGTCATCTTTACTGTAAATAGAGCACAGTGGATCCCAATAAAGCATGCCATTATGTAAATATGTATAATAGTACTATTCAGCCATGGAAGTAATGGTACCCACATTTAAAATAACAGAGTTGGGGTCAAATCTTCTCTTAAATCACAGTACACTTTTTTAAAACAAATCAAAACCATACTTGAGAAGAAGTTTGTAAATGGATTCACTGCTACGCAACACGATGTGTTCTCTTTCATATTTTTCTCCCTAATTTCAATGTAAAACACATTTTTCCGAGATCGCTTAAAGGTTTAACACTTTATGATATCCGAAAACTCCATGACGTCATTTAAAAAAAAGGTTATGTATCCAGAACTTGTGTAACAACCTCGGGCATGCCAATATTTCCATTCCTAATCGCAAGCAGGTTTTTCCAGAAACGTCAGGTCAAGAGTTGTAGCTGGAAAATTGGATTGAACCTTGTTACGCACTAAAGTGTTATCATTTATCCCCCCCCCCCCAGATAGTTTTTGGATACAGTGTGATAGCCATTTAAATGATTTCGGCACGAGTGGTAGTTTTAGTATTTGTACGTCCACTGTCAATTAATAACAGCCAAATAACCTCACGACCTGAGCGATCCCTATTTTGATGTCAAATGTTGAAACTCAAATAATATTAGAGGCAATTGACGAGGAATTTTGTAGTACGAAATCGATTTTAACATCTGAGAGTATCGATACACACAGTTTCTAGAATTTAATTGACAAACAAAACATAAGTGTATATTTTCAATTTTAAAATAGTAAATTCTGTCAAAATAGTAGTGGAAAATACACAATATACACCATAGCTCTTGGTTTCTACGTAAAAAGGGTGTACATACATGTTCTATATACAAGGTATTCTACTAATCTCGGGCAAAAATACTAATGCCCGATTTTACCAACAGATGTTAAGACTTAACAGGAGTTTAGCAATAGTTAACCAACTAATGTTAGCTTAGCTCTCGTATTAAATCTCTTGTTAAACTAACAAGCCAAATTTCTGTTGTTAAGTCCCTAATAATTGTAAATAGTCAAGATGGCTGGCCTGAACTTAGCTGCTGATGTCGATTTGCTATATTTAAGACTGTCTAAATGGCATTCGTAGCAGAGTACAGCTTACTGCGGAAGTATAAGAGAGGTTAGAACATGCATCGAAAGGAATATGGCGATCTCGCCTTTGCTTCAAGTATTAATAACTTTACTATTTTATAATTCACTGTCCACCTTCCGTCTTGAAACGTTCAAGTCACTCATCCTTCTTCGCACCTCGTTTTAAATTTATGTAATACTGAGTTAGAATATGCTTCGAAAGGAATATGCTGATCTCGCCTTTGCTTCAAGTATTAATAACTTTGCGATTTTATAATTCACTGAATTATGTGGATAATACACTGTCCACCTCTCGTCTTGAAATGTTCAAGTCACTCGTCCTTCTTCGCTCCTCGTTTTAAATTTACGTAATAATGAGTTAGAACATGCATCGAAAGGAATATGCCAATCTCGCCTTTGCTTCAAGTATTAATAAGTTCGCGATTTTATAATTCCTGAATTATGTGGATAATACTCTGTCCACCTCTCGTCTTGAAACGTTCAAGTTACTTGTCCTTCTTCGCACCTCGTTTTAAATTTACGTAATACTGACACATGCATTTGAATTAAATTCGTTTCCAATATTTTATCACCTGACATCTTTCTCTTTTACATTCACCGCATCCGTCCTCTTATTTTCCACGATATCCTCACACTTCGTCACCGATTCAATTAACAATTCTTTCTCCATAAATGAGACGACATTTGTTTACGATTTTGTTCACCCGCCACTTTTTCAGCTGCGTGCAGACGAAAATGAAAACGAAAGCGCATCGCAGTGCGTTCAGAAAATAATACGACTCTTCCATAGCCTTCCATAGCTGTAATATTTACAACTCTCTTGGCGTTAACACATGTTATTAACATTTTCAGAAAACAGGTTGGTGAAATGCAAGAAATTTAACAGTAGTGTTAGCGCCGTAACAATTGTTACGTTACATTTGTTAACGTCGATTTTAACATCTGTTGCTGAAATCGGGCATAAAGGAGTTATCTTCAAATTAAAACATTTATCATTTTATACCTGTGAAAACGTATTAAAGTTGTGCCAGCCATGCCTGGTGTTTACAATATTTAACATAAAAAACAATAGTAAAAATGAAAATAATGGTAATAGAGAATGCTGTGCCACTTGTACACAGTTAATGGAAATAGACTGGACTGAAGTCTAATGCCATCTGTCCTGAGCGTATGGAAACAAAGATTCAGTTTCCTAGCGCAGTATGTCGTCATTAACACGAAAAAGAGGGAAAAAAACCTGATCTGTTTCATCGGTAGTTTGGAACATTAATTGTCAACTAATTATACCTTCTCAACTAATAATAACTGCCCTTTCCAGAAATATAAATATTTTCTTTGAAGATGATTACTGAAGAAAATTCACTGCAAAAATTAATGTCAATAAATTCTATATACTCTGCCCGATTTTCTTAATCCTTCACATGTATTTGTTTTCTTGACTAAATTTGGGCGTATTTTCACTGAAAGTTCGCGATTCTCCATCTGTGTTTGGTCTTGATGTTGCTGTCCTTCGATTATTTGTGGATTAGGGATAGCGCCACCATCGTTGCTGGGGTCGGATCCTGTTTTCTTATAATCAAGTTCTGAGGTGCATTTGGTATGTTTACAAACGGATATCTTCCTGGATATATCTTTGATATCCATCCGCATAATGTAAATCACTTCTCATTTTTAACAGTAATTTTTATTCCTGCTTTATCTTGGATCGTCAGCTCTCTTAATGTATTTATAATTGTTTTTCGGAAGTTTTAATGAGTACATTATTGTCAGTAAATGTGTATTAATCAGTTTCTGGACCTATTTATGGTCAGTATTTTTTTCTTTCACAATTCTTATTATCACTTTTAACTGTGTTTTGGAGCAAAACAAACATTGAACATGATACGGAAATATATTTGGTAAATTACGTTTTTCCTTGTTATTCTTGTGACGACTTCTGGGTAAATATATTCCCGTTCTTGTATTGTCGAGGTGGTACAATACTTAATGTAAGTGCAAGGAAACAACTTAATAAAGTTGGAACGGGGAAAAAGACCTAAACTAGAAAAAATGCACTAAAATAAAATATAAACTGACAAAAATTACTAAAATATGCATTTTCTTAATACAGAATGGTCCAAAAGTCTCGATCCATTTCCATTACATTGACATTTTTATCGCTGTGTATCAGGTGCACCTGAAACACAGAGGAAAAAGTTTCAATTTGATGGAAATGGTTCGAGACTTTTGGAGCACCCGTATAGGACCCATGATAAAGACTAACAATGGATATGATGCAACAAATAAAATATATGCCAGAATACACGTACATTTAGTTGTAATCTTTGGATAATTTTTTGCTTGTTATTCAGTTTGGTTGGAACTCCCACATTACTCACATCCTCATTCATTCCTCCATGCATTGAAGAGCCTGAAAGCGAAGTCAGGACATATGGATTTAGTGATTAGCGTAGTAACCACCAAACCGCAGAGAAAGTTGGTTGGAAACTCATTCAGGTAATTGCGGGACATTTCCAGAAGGAAAACTACTATAGCCAATTGAGTAGACTTAACAACATTTTTTGATTGTAATTGTACATATAAAAATTTTCATTTATGTAGAATTTATGCACATCTGTCCTTGTATTCAGCAATAACGATACGGTTGCTTACATCTAGCATCCTTATACAATTACTATCCCATTTATATTATTTTTCTCACACAATATTAAAATAAAAAAGCCAGTAGTGCTTCCTGTAATATTAACGGTGTACAAATTTCCTTTTGTATTGAAATTTGGCTTGTTTAGAAACTGCGATAAAAGTTTCTGTGAAGGTCGTTCTATTATGTTCGTTTCGTTCGAGTCGTGATATTGAATAATGGAAAGGCTTGTGCATTGTATAGGACGAAACCTGAACAACAGTGATTTATTTCTCATGCAATTTACTCAATTTTTAGGACCCAACTAAAGCGATAACAAATCAGACTGTGCTTCTGATATATAGTTTATTTATGATGGTAGTGGTAGTGAATCCTGTAGATGGATATGATACTCGTCAACTTCCCAAACGTCCGGTATTCGAAAAGGAAGAATCGTGTCCCGTGTTACCCTCATATAGGCATCAAAGACTCCGTAATTCATTCTTAAATAAGAATTGCATTTGAAAAAGCACGCTTACATATTCCGTATTCTTTTGTTTTCTCCAGCACTCCCAAATAAAGTTTTCCATCCTAGCTTACCCTTAAGCTCAACCCTAGAGTTATCCTTAATTTAAATTATACGAGGGCTGTTCAATGAAGAATGATGACAATTTTTTTTTGACAACGTACCTTTACTCATACTCATAATTTTGATGGTCCTTCTCAAAATAGTCTCCCCTGAATGCGATGCACTTGTCCTAGCGTTTCTGCCAGTCCTCAAAGACATGCCGGAAAGCATTATTTGAGAGATCCTTCAAAATCGCCTCTGCAGCCTTCACTACTGCTTCTGATGATGGATAATGCCTCCCACGATGGCGTTTCTTCAAGTTAGGGAATAGAAAATGTCACATGGGGCTAAATCCGGACTATAGGGAGCCTGAGGGATGCACTTCACGTTGATTTTTGCAAGATATTCAGCAACAACATTGACAGTACGCGGCCGCGCATTATCATAGTGCAGCATCCAGCCTGCTTCATGGAAATGTGGTCTTTTGCGCCTGATATGGACTTGCAATGTTTTCAGGACATCCCTATAGTATTGTCCAGTTACTGATGTGTGTGCAGGTACAACATGCTGATAAACCATTCCATGAATATCAAACAATGAGATGACCATAACTTTCCCAGCAGAAGCAACCACTTTTGCTTTTTGGGGGGGTTGGTGATGGAGATTTTCACACTGAGCTTTGCTGTTTGCTCTCAGGATCAAGATGATGTAGCCAAGTTTCATCAGCAGTGATTACGTTTGAAAGAAAATCCGGATCTTCCTCTAACATCAACTTTAACTGCATGTTACCTCCATTGCAGTGGTAGGCGATGCTGAACATGTCTGAACTGGCCTGGTTCTCACAGGCGGTAACCAGGAGTACCAACAATGAAACTACTACGGCGTGTTTGTTTCACATTAAGCTAACGGAATATAATAAGATTGAATTTTAGTGCGAAAAATTATGACCGTAAGAAAATAATGATCATTCTTTATTGAACAGCCCTCGTATATAACCACATCTAAAACAGGTTAAAACAAAAGAAGGATTGTGTTATAAACATACAAAATAAGTACAGGAACTTTGTAACATGCAACACATATATTTGTGTATATTTCTGACCTCTATTCCTGGCTAAATTTTTGTTAACGTAAATATGAAAGGTGACTCTGGATTCAACTTATCAAATTTTCTGTGTGTATAATGCAATGTTTGCTAAATTATTTTGGGGTTAATTTCGCGAATACGAGCAATAAGGCAGTTTTTTTTAACTGGCCAGTGAAGCAGTAGTATCTATGGATAAACTTACACACCAATTCCACAACAAATTTTATATGAATTTTATAAAGTTAACTTATATTTTAAAAATGCCATCTCCCATTGTTACGTACTGGTAATTGTTTACATCCTAGAATTTTAACGTCAAAATACCGAATGTATATAAGTATAACATGACGAAGCGTGGAAGCGTACCGGAAAATATGTGAAATAACGGAGTTGTTTACGCGAGCCTATCGCACATACACGGCGAGTCAATCATTGTATGTACACTGTGCTCAAATACAATAATATCTTCTGGGCATTAACGAGTATCGAAGCCTATGTTTACTATCGGTGGAAGTTTCGCTGCCATTTCTTCTACAGACGACGCCGATTGGCTTGTATCTCATGTGCGTGCTTCCAAGGTGAACACGTGGATACCAAAGTTATTATTCGGTTTAATTTGTTTCTGTTTTTGGTGTAACTGTGAAGTAAATTAAGATGCCTAAGCGAAAGTGTATATTTAGTGATTCTCTTAAAGAGTAATTTCCATTTTTGAAGGAGAATAGTATTGATAGTACTGGATCTAGATCTAAAGTGGAGTGTAATTTCTACCACAGTGTGTTTAGCACTAGCCATGGAGGGAAATCTGATATCATGGATCAGGCTCAATACAATAAAGTTCGGATAATGGTAATGTGCTAATATCTGTATTAATTCATTATTTACTCTATTTGTATATGTAACAGGTCCTTCGTTTTCCAATAAGATAATATCAAAGTGTCCCGGTTTTTTCATTTCACAATCTGGGAACCCAAAATATGAACTATAACGAGATCTAAGTATTTTGTAAGGTTTTTCTATCTTACTATTTATGTAGAAGTTCTACAGAAGGAAGAGAGCTTTCGAAGAAATTACGGTTAAATTCAAAATATACACTTCATTTGTCATAAAAATAGTTGACACATAACATTTTTTGTGGTAATTTACATCCTTCAACTTTGTCATATCGGACGATGAATGAAATCGGTGAAATGATGCTCAAATGAGTCCGGGGTCCATGGAGCTTAGAGTTACGCGACATTCGTCTTTCAGGATAAGGGAAAACCCCGGAAAAAACTTACCCAGGTAACTCACCCTAACCGAGATTCGAACTCGGGACCTCTTGAACGTGAGGAAGACACGCTACTGAGACGGGCTTACACATAGAATGTAATTTAATCAACATATTTAGAGCTATTTTGAGGTAATCATACATTTTTATTTGTGAAAATGTTCATGTTAAGGGTAGTTTTGGGTGAAGTAATTTTCTTGAACATCTTTATATCTCACAACCTAGGAAGACCCTAAATTCCAAGTTTGATGTTTAAACCATTATTCATTTGTACTTATGCTGTTCACATACACACACACAGAGATAGAGATAGAGATAGAGATAGAGAGAGAGAGAGAGAGATGAGATGAGAGAGAGAGAGAGAGAGAGAGAGAGGAGAGATGAGAGAGAGAGAGAGAGAGAGAGAGAGAGAGAGAGAGAGAGAGAGAGAGAGAGAAGAGAGAGAGAAGAGAGAGAGAGAGAGAATGAAATGTGTAGTATTTAACGCCCGCTTTTACTACGTACGGCACCGCAGTCGATGTCACTGATGATACATGAGATGAAGATGGAGCACCGGTGGAATGAGATGGCGGGGAAACCGGAGATCAGGATAAAACCCGACCCAGCGCCGTGTTGTCCACCACAAATCTCACATTGTGGTCACCTGGGATCGCACCCCGGCCGCCTTGGTGAGAGCCAAGCGGTCTAACCACTGAGCCATTCGCGGCCTAAGAGAGAGAGAGAGAGAGAGAGAGAGAGCGAGAGAGAGAGAGAGAGAGAGAGAGAGAGAGAGAGAGAGAGAGAGAGAGAGAGAGAGAGAGAGAGAGAGAGAGAGAGAGAGAGAGAGACACTCACTCACACACAATGAACATTTTCCAATATTTTTACTCATAGTCTTAAAGCATGTATTTCAAATGAAATTTCGGTGTGTGTTTAGTAGAAAAAGTACAAATTAAATAAAATATATGTAAAACAAGCAAATGTGCATTATATACAAAAAACCGCTAAATTGTTGGAACCTTTTTAACTGCCACAGTGCTCATACTTTCTGAGAGCATTTGCTTTAAAATCCTGTCCCTATTGACAGAATTATCAAAATTATCTTTGTGTTATAGGTTATGGTTTACGAAGCATCAATAGAAGGTCATTAATATTTTATTCCAGCTTCCATTTAGAAGTAGGTAAACATTTTACGCAAGAAGTACGTACATGTAACTATTCCATGTTTCGTTAATCATCCCGTTAGAGCCAAACATAACTGTTGCGTCACTGTATTTGGAAGAGTACCAGCAACACGATCTAATTGATATGGATTGCTTATGCTCTGTGAAACACAGCGATAGATGCATATCTGAGTCACGTGCAATTGCAAAGCGTGAGACCGATTGCTGTCTCCTTGCATAACTGCAAACCTGCATGCAATAACTCATTCATATTTTTTATCATAAATTAATTTATAAATCTACACTCTTAGAACCTAATTTGGTGTAAATACATGACGTCACTAACTAGCCCGAAAAGACAAAGTACACGATATTTGTGTGGGGTTTCAATACTCTGTTAAATCTTAGTTAGATACTTTTGACTATGATGAAATAGTAAATAATATTAATAGTAAAACTAAAGAGGCTTGTAGATTTCGTTTAATTCAGTATGATGTTCACGATAACGTGAACATTCAGGCATTATATACTATATCTCAGGCTAGTTTAATCCTGCAAGGATTACATCTCAGAGAAAATGTTGGAAGTGTCCTCCACCATCATCTACACATGTTTGCACTCGTCTCACCATATTCTCTGAAGTTTTGCGGAGAGTATCCTCGCCAATGTTACTTATTTCGGTTCGTATGGATTTCTTGAGAACATCAATTGTCCGTGGCCTATTCTACACTCTCTTTTTTAGATACCGCCTCAAGAAAAACATCGGGTGAGGTTAGTTCAGTGGATCTGGGGGGGAGGGGGCACAGACCTTTAGAGATTATTCGATTATCAAAGAAACTAGTTACAAGTTCCATGGTGTCATTAGATGTATGGCACGTTGCTCCATCTTACTGGAAATAACCTTCTCTCAATTTGATACCATCCCGCTGCTCCACAAGTCTCTTGAAGATACCCATATAAACTTCAGTGGCTACAGTATCAAAGAAAATGGGACCAAAAACGATCCATAGACGCTGGTGGAGGACACTTCCAACATTTTCCCTGAGATGTAAACAGTGTAATGTAATCTCCCAATTGAGTATTATAGTTTCCCAAAAGTAGCACGTGTGTCCTATTATTGGTTCAAAGGTTATGGCCTATTGAAATGGATCACACTATGCATAGAGCAAACTATTTTCCTGAACTTTTCCCCACCTAAACACTCACGCGCGCGCGCCTTTGTGTGTGTGTGTGTGTGTGTGTGTGTGTGTGTGTGTGTGTGTGTGTGTGTGTGTGTGTGTGTGTGTGTGTGTGTGTGTGTGTGAGTGATTTAATGTTAAATAAAAGAAACACACATTTATAAAAATTCAACGATTAACGCAAATGATAACCCTTAGAATTCTGTTGCCAATGTGTAATTGTTGGAAAATTAATTGACGTGGCATCCGATACCTAGCAGGGAAAGAAGTCCGCTTGTCGATATCGAGAGTCAAATCTAGTGTTACTACCTGGCTACGGTAACATAGTGATAAGTTATACTATTATATCCAACAATTTATTTGACCCATTTCTCAGAACTTGAATGTTGGCTAGAGTGTCATGTCTTACGCATATCGTGAATAGAGGATCATAATGTCTCGTAGAAAAAAGGAAGATACCACATAATCAAGATACGTATCAAGACAAGGCCATAAGAAAGACACCAATTGATAACATGGTGTAGTTCTAAAGAACACAAACCTTAAAATTTTATCGCACCTATTGATGGAAAGACAGTCAGTACTGATCCTCACGAAGTTGTGCAAATTCGTCAGATGACAGGGTTTCTACAGGAGAGCTTATAATCTCGCTGTTATTTAATACAGTGACTACAAATTTGAAGTAATACATACAAAAGGAATATCCATGTATATGTATACTGAACATTAGCATACATATCGCAGCAAAGTGTAGGTACAAGAGGCGTTTAACAAACTCTCCAGCTGAGCAAATGAAAATGACCTCAAACTAAACTTACAAGTAACTATACAAATGTACTTTGAAAATAGAGGTAGGCTACTGACATAGATAAAAACCTATGTACAGAAACGTAAAATTAACAAGAGTATCTTGGAGTAGGTAACTCTCCAAACAAATGAAAAAAAATCGCCAAACCGAGCCAAGAATGAAATAAAAGGATCTTACATCAACTCCATAAAGACAGCACTAAACCTTCGTCATATCCAGATTTTTATCAGCACATGCAATAGAACTAACGCGGAACTTCTCTCGAAAAAGATCTAACCTGATAGAACGAGTCAAAACAGTCCATCCTCGAAAAGAATAACAACATCAAGGCTAACTTCCGAGCTCACGCAGACACCGTTAGAAGATCTACATGTAAGACGTAAATTACTGCCTTCTACAAAACAGTATCAAGGTTTACTGCAAAAATACAAGAGAAGAAATCCAACATTTAGAAAGAATTTTACTAGACATACATGACGATGTCAGAATGTAGGAACTGTTTCATGCAATAACGTGTGATAAGGCACGCCTTGGAATTATAACAAAAACCCATTTACATATGTAAACATACAAAAATGTGGTAGTGTTATCTGCACAGGCATGGCATTCATGGCCTAATGCACTATTTCTTGAAGTGGCAACCAGCCGGGTGACACGAAGTTTTAGTTTTTTTTTTTTCAAGCCATGCTAATAAGTTCAGAAAAGTAAACAGCTTCTGTGCTTATAATTTGATTAAATTGCTTAATTAAAATGATTATTAATAACAGTTAGGGTCATAAACAAGTGTAGCTGTATTAGGAAAGACTGTTTCGGTTAGGTGTTATTCAGATGGCGGATGCACCAAACTGTCGATAAAATGCATCCTTTTTATTTGCAGTCCAAGCCCATTACGCTGTCGGATTTCGCGGGAAATACACGTTTTGAGACTTAGTAAAAAAAAGGGAAGACATTTCTCTGTGTGAGTGTCCATATCTTGCAATGTCTTCCATTTTTCAAAAAATAATTCTCTCCCCCCAAACTCCCTTTACGTGGAACAACTCTGCATTTCTCAAAATGTCTCCAGCAGTTTTGAAATTTTTCAAAAACAATTTTCTCCCCCCCCCCCCCAAACTCCCTTTTCGTGGAACAACTCTGCATTTCTCAAAATATCTCCAGCAGTTTTGAATGAAAATGCCACGCATTAAAGATATTTATATGATAAATAATATATTCTGGCAATAGTTTAATGAACTTTTCTTCATTGGTAAGGCAGTTTGTATAATATTGTATAATCGATAAATGCAAAGAAATAAACGAAGAAGACGCACTAATATTGTTCTCCTTGAAACACAATTTATTTTAAATAACTTTCTTGTGTCATAACATTTCAGAGATATTCAAATTCTTCTCCAAGTTTTCATTCTGTTATTATTATTGTTATTATTTAATGTCCTACAACATTAGGCCTTATCAGACGATGAACGAAATGGGTAAAATGATGCTTAAAGGATTCTAGGGTACGTAGAGCCTAGAAATAACCGACATTCATCTTTCAGAATAAGGGAAAACACTGAGTAACCCTTATCCAGATAACTCACCTTGACGAAGATTCGAAATCCGGAGCTCTTGAGTGTGAGTCGGACATGCTACCATCTATCTACGCTAGAGGTGGGTTTTGCATTCTGTTTAAATCCTTCCGCAGTTTTTCTCGATTTCGTGGAAAGTAATTTGATTTGTCAATATATAGCGTCTAGTTCTTAAGCATTTGCCTATCATTATTGTCTTTGTTCGTATAACTAAATACTATTGGCGAAGGTTTATTTCAGATAAATAAAGTAGAAGAAAAGTAAATTTCAATTAGACTAGTTTTATACCACTAGATAGTAAATAATTGAGGTTAGAGAAAGTGATAGGTGTGTAACTCTAGACTTTTTGCTTACTTCCAGTCAGATCTGATAAATAGGTTACCGATGGAATGTGTAAACAAACTCGTTGATGTTTCTTACGACAGTAAAGATATCAATTGTTTTAAATTCTATGATAATGGATGAAGAAATGAGTTTCTCCGAAAGATTCGAGCGAGCGAGAACATTGCTCAAAAAGTAAACATGAAGAATGCTTACAGTGTTGTTATTAGCTCACTCTGGTATATACATACATTTTGGATTTAAAAAGCAGCAATACCAACCTAACAATGCCCGCATGCGTATGTTATACTAAAATGCAAAACTATTTGTATAAGTGTTCCATCTGTAACACAAATTACTTTTCTGTAATTATCTCGATCTATATCTGCCAGCCCATGATATTTTGAAGTCTTTGTAAGCAAATTAAATGATTTAACGTTGTACTAAAATTAAAAACTGTTTGTACAAAGTGATTAATTTGTAACACAACACGTTATTTTTGTTGCAATTTCTCTGGTTCTATCTCTGGCCGCCAGTGATATTTCGGAGTGTCTATAAATAAATTCAGTGACATAAGACTGTAGAATGCAAAAAGCACGGAAGAAATCTGTGACCTAATTTAGTGAATTGCATTGCAAATTGTTTTTTCTTTCGATGTAAGCAGAAATCAAAGCGTGAGAATCATAAACCTGTTTTATTCACAGTTGACATGGATGTTTGTCATGGAGCTCGGTTCTTTTTTTCTGAATATGGGTATAAGGTTTGCAAATACATAATGTTACATAAGTCAATGTTATGTATAGAAGCAGCAGAGCGAAACAATAATGGCTGATAGGTCCATAATAAGACGTTCAGTAGAGGATGACGAGTTACCTGCTGAAGGAACAAAGACTTTCTCGAAGCAAATCTCTCTTTCGTGCGCCAGTTTTGTCATGGAATCCAGTTTTGGGCACAAAATGTTTAAAAACAAAATAAATGAGATAAATTAAAATAAAACAAAAACCATCTATCTAATCACATACTTAAAAACGTATCACACAACGTGAATGCACTATTTTGAAGTCAATTATATGTAATGAGGTAGGTATATTCTTATATTTAAGTTTAAAGGAATGATCAGGTCAACATATGTGTGCCAAATGAAAGAATTATGTAAGAAGAGAATGGATTAATGAACACCCTGAAAATATTTGGATAAATGAAATAAATACAGCTCCAATGTTTAAAATAATGTTTTTGCTAGAAGTGATCTTCAGGACATTTTGAAGATTAGATTACGGTCAGGTTTAAATCCCTTACTACTGTACAAAAGGTAGAAAGAAAAAGGGTGATTCGATAATGTAGTTCTGGAAAGATACGTAACATAGAGAAAGTGTTAATTAGTTACAGTATTTATAAGAAAGAAAATGACGAGTCACTACAAATATTATACAAAGAAGGCTGACACCAACCTATTAAAAATACTAACATTATAAATTACAAATCTAAACTAATTTTTAGAAAAACATAAAACATATTAAAATATGCAAAATGAAAATATGAATACATAATCAAAATACCAAATAAAAGATACTTAACGAAAACCTAGTTTTCATTTAAATAAAGATTTACGACAGCAGACGTAATTGAAGCTGGTTTGAACATTCAAGAGCGTTTATAAATAATAATAATAATAAAAAAAGAATCGTGAGAATACAGGTCTTTAACATATTAACTTAATTTCTCTCTCCAACCATTACATTGTTTATTCCATTGCACATGTATTATTTTACACAATTGCATCATAATGTCATTTTCTTCATTAATGTACATATAGTGAAAAATATACAGTTTAGTAATCAGTATAGTTCGCCATTGCGTTGTACACGTAACATACACTCGTAGAATTTCTTGTTTGTATATATTTTGTTGTAGTGAAGCGCGTGTGTCTTGTGACTGTCTCTTGTTTGCACTCTCTGGTCCAGTTGCCCCCATCATGGCTGCCGTGGTGTAGAAATCGAGATCAATTGTCTCTGATGTTTACTGTTTCCTGAATATGGTCTTGTGGAAGGTAGCTTTATAGTAGGTCTTCCTCAAGAGTGCATATACCAAGCGAGGTGTGCCTCTCAGCACCCATTTCATAAAAATTGTTTTCACTTCTTCAGGTCGCCGATTTTTTGGCCTTCATTTCTATTCTGTATGTTGCGGCTGGCGCCATTTTGGTTCTAAATAGCTTCATTGCTATGTTTGTCGAGAGATTGGCTATGTTCGGGATATTGGCTGCCGCTGCTCTCTCGAGTGTGTGTTTCCAAGGATGTTTGTATTGTAATTTGCAAATATTTATGTTTCCCTACTACTAGGAGTGGCTCGTTGTATCTTTGGGTGATGACTTTCCTCTTTTCCTGACCTTAGTTTGTACCGATATCTCTTTGTTTATACATATCTCGGTCGTTTTCCATTGTCTATGTCTTTAATCTTTTTATTGCCGTTTGCTTGTCCCCCTTTTTTGATCATCCTATTGTTATGCCATGTGCATATAGTAGAACCCTGCTTTTGAATCTTTTGAGTCACTTCTGTAAGGTGAACTACTAGGTCCACTTCGTGTTTGCTTTCACTTGGTCTTCTTCCATGACGGAACAACACACGCCGGGCATAGATCCTTCTTCCGGACGGTTAAAACTTCTTCAGGAACAGCACTTCTCGTTACATCGTTCACTCACTCACTCACTCACTCACTTGCTTCGCGAAATTCTGCATAACTTGCAGGAGCGCTCACTTATATAGTCGTTGAAAGCTTCCGTACAGCCATAGGATGTTCGAGAAGGAGAAACATCCAGAAGATTTCAGTTACCTGACGATATCACCTACCGTGTTTACACTGGGCAGATGCGCTACTTATCTGTTTGCATTCCGACTGACCAGCGCCTACCTTCCGATAACTTTGGCCTTAGTCGCTGTGTCACTATATATTTTAATCAAGTACTACTACATTCCTTATACCTTAACTTCAATCTGGGCGTTTCCTAGTAAGGGATTCTGACCAGGTTACACAAGAAAAATGCAATAATTTACACACACCCCAATATACTTATAAACGCAACTCTCGTAATTGGTACCCTTTCCAAACACTTTCCTTTTCCCGTGATTGTTCGCTGTAAATCATATATAATAATTTGTCATTTCGATGTTTTCTTAATTTTCTATTGACAGTGTTATTTTACAGCTTATGAGTTCAATGTGGGGCTTTTACACTATTTATACTTATATTTAATTCTATCTGAAAAACCAACTAACGACACAGGACATAACAGCTGTTCCTTGTGTTGGGAACGGACTGTTAGCTTTCTTTTCCTGGTATTTGAAGCATTACATGCACTCATTAAGAAATTAAAACTATAATTTTTCTCCAATATTGCACATTAAACCGAAAAAAAGGTATTTTGCCAATACAATGTTTCTCAAGTACGAGATGCCTAATTATTCGGTATTTGTGTGTGTGCTAAGGTTGCCAGTTCTCCCGTATTTCCCAGGATTTCGCGTACCTTACTTCGTTTAATCTTCTGGTTAACTTATTTTGGATTTTTCTCCTGTACTTCCTTCATTGGCATTAATTCTGAGTTTTATATTGGATATATGAATTAGATGTGAGCTATCGAATGCAGATTCACTGTTTTGCGATATATCGAAATACTGGTTCGTTTTTTTCTAATCTTGGCAGCACTGTTATAGCCGATATTTGGCAGCAGCAAGCGTTTTCTCCTCATTGGCTCATAGAGTATGACTGTGGCTTTATGAACAATCAGACAGTGTAAGAAACAAGTGTTCTCTCTATAATACATTAGAGCTGAAAGCTTATGGCTATACATTTTTTGACGACACACAAGTTCTTTAGAACCGATACCAAACTTCTGAGTATAAAACGAATTCAAAGATACGAGGGCTGTTCAATAAAGAATGATCACATTTTTTTGACAACGTACCTTTACTTATTCTCATAATTTTAATTGTCCTTCTCAAAATAGTCTCCCCTGAATGCGATACACTTGTCCCAGCGTTTCTGCCAGTCTTCAAAGACATGCTGGAAACCATTTTTGAGAGATCCTTCAAAATCGCCTCCGCAGCCTTCACCACTGCTTCAGATGATGGAGAATGCCTCCCACGAAGGCGTTTCTTCAAGTTAGGGAATACAAAAAAGTCTTATGGGGCTAAATCCGGACTATAGGGAAGGAGAGGGATGCACTTCACGTAGAATTTTGCAAGATATTCAGCAACAGCATTGGCAATATGAGGCCGCGCATTATCGTGGTGCAGCATCCAGCCTGCTTCATGGAAATGTGGTCTTTTGCGCCTGATATGGACTTGCTATGTTTTTAGGACATCCCTGTAGTATTGTCCAGTTACTGATGTGTGTGCAGGTACAACATGCTGATAAACCATTCCATGAATATCAAACAATGAGTTGACTATAACTTTCCCAGCAGAAGCAACCACTTTTGCTGTTTGGGGAGTTGGTGATGAAGGAGATTTCCACACTGAGCTTTGCTGTTTGCTCTCAGGATCAAAATGATGTAGCCAAGTTTCATCAGCAGTGATTACTTTTGAAAGAAACTCCGGATCTTCCTCTAACATCAACTTTAACTGCATGTTTCCTCCATTGCAGCGGTAGGTGATATTGAACATGTCTTAACTTGCCTGGTTCTCACAGGCGGGAAGCAGGAGTACCAACAGTGAAACTACTGTGGCGTGTTTGTTTCACATTAAGCTCACAGAGTATAATAAGATTGAATTTTAGTGCGAAAAATTATGTCCGTAAAAAAAATTGTGATCATTCTTTATTGAACAGCCCTCCTATATAATTTATTAGTATATAGTATTTATTAGTTAAATTGCTTTCAATAAATGTCTTAAGAATATGTGAAGAAATATAAAGTTAAAGCAGTAACATGCCGATGTGCTCAGGTGTTTGGGAAGCATTTCTCAAGTCTTCCTATTTTCAGCTTGAAAACAGGACGACCCTTATGTATGTACGAGTATGTCCAATGAACGGCCAAACAACTCCGTGAAGCACATATTTATATTGGTTTTAAACGTTTAAGTGTTTACATAGATATTTTCTTTCATTTGTGGAGCTCTGTATCTCCCAGTAATCTTCTTTGGTTTTAGAATAATTTTAAACTTTCAGCTATTCTTTTGAACACTGGGGGATCATGTCACAGCTATAGCGAGACTCCTTTGTGACCGTTATTCGGATGATTGTGCATTTATACAGCAATCAGAGCATGAATACATCCCTTCACAGGCCTGTAGACGTCATTGGTCAGTTCGAGAGGACGCAGTGCATTATAAAACGATTTGTTTAAAAAACGAGAAAAGAAAAAGCCAATTTTGCCTCTTTCTCTTTGGCATTCACGACAACGGACACTGGGCTTTTGCTTTTTAAAATAAAATTGGTGGTCGTGTCAGATGGCACTTGGTTGAAAGAATAATGGTAACGTAAGCGAACAGGAAGTGAAAACTCTGAACATAAAAGAAAAGAAAACCTATTTGCTACGCATGATCAATATGAAATAAAACCAAAGAAATCAAGTAGAGATTTTTGTAACCCAATGCATGAGAAAGTTTGTCAGTTTGTCTACAGCAATGGAGGTGAATAGCTGCTCAGAATAAACATTATAAACCCTCAGGTATTTTGTATAGCTTACTGCCTTCTTCTATCATCACAAAAATATGGGTTGAAGTGCACAGATGAACTTCAGGACCTATTTTAATAGTTAGAATGCAATGTTGAAAGAATCGTTTCAAACGGTCATAACTGACGGCTTCCATTAGTCATCTGTTAATGTCTCCTAATTCTATTGACCACACACATTTAATTCATTCAACCATAACCTCACACTTCTGTGAGAATACAGTAAACCTCATAAGCTCACAGTATCTCTTTTTCCCTTGATATTTAATGCTTGTTTTTCTTGTATATGCAAGATTTCAAGTAATTGTCTCATGTTTTTGGAAGCATGTGAGCATATATTATCAACCCAGCAGGATGGCTCAGGCTGTTTCGTCTGTGGCCTGCTTTCGGGAGGGCCGGATTCGATTCCCGTAGTCACTCTACCTGACTCATGGGTTTTCCGGGGGTTTTCCCGGGTCGCCAGGCGAATGCTGGGTAGGTTAATTAGAACCCCCGAATTTCCTTTCCCTCCATTTCATGTCCATTATCATTTCTTATCATCTCTCATGTGGTGGTCTCTTTTAGGGTAGAAGTATCGGTGGTTGGCATGGCAGGATGTTGCGCTCCTGGTAAACACTTCCTCCTTCGATAGGACGGCCTCCCGTCTCCGAACGGGTCTGGCTGGGCCGAATTCTGGACCACAGTAGGGTGGTACTGGCCTGCGGGGAGTTTTCAACCGGTAAAATGTAAACTTTGAACTGTTGTGACTCCTTTGCACGGCCCTTCTCTCGCCTCATCCTTCCTCCCGGGTGTGCCCCACTTGGAGGCATAGGTACAATAGACCAAGTTTGGACCTTCGTGCCGAATTCCCTCCAGTCCAGTGCATTTCATGTTTGATGGGCTATTCAGTATCAGCCGGTGTCGGGCAGTTGCTCGTTGGGAGAGTCTGCTCGGTCCTGTTAGATGGCAACCGTCTCAGGTATGCCGAGTTCCACCAGAGGGAAGCCTTCTCTGAGGAGCCGAACATTAACCTTGGAATCCTTAGGGATCTGGGCGCATTTCTGTCAGCCTATCTGCCTAGTGTGGTTTTGTTATTTTATCCCCTCTTTCTGGGGATTGTGAGTACAATGATTGTGAGTGTGGAGTCATAGCTATTTTGTTTTAACAAAATCAGTAGTTTTATTTCTATGCTATTTTACTCAGATAAGCATATATTCCTTTAGAGAGTGATTTATCTTAGGTCATATCTCCAAAGATCTTCCACTAGCTTGAGAAGAAAACGAAACAAATATACTTTGCATTTACTAGTAAGCAATTTTAATACAAATTAAGCTCGCGTATTATATTTTAAAATAATGTTTAATTAATGTGTCTTTGGCTGGCCCCGTAGCTCAGTCGGTAGAACACCTGCCTACCGTGCTAGGGATCCCGCGTTCGATTCCCGGATTTTTCTCCAACCAAGATGAGTCCCCATCTTCCCCAGAGTCTGGAAGTATGAATGAGAGTGTGGATGTGTGCGTGATCTAATGATACAACCCAACGATTACCAATTAACACCTTCGATATGTTCCAAAGGAGAACGGCCGCCGATATGACCATTGCTGTTAAATGCGGGATATAAATGGAACAAAAAATTGTCTTTCTATAAGTTCTTTCAAAATTTAATTAAATGTTTGTATCCAAAGGTGATCAATGGATCGCTTAAGTAGGTACATGGTGCTTGAACATTCAGAAAGCTAAATGCAATAGTATTATTGACACGCGTTTTTCATTGGTGAGATATATTTCTACTCCAGACGTACTATTGCAATGCTTTCCGGTGATTTATACGTTCATATGAAGCTCTGATACCCAACACTTTGGATTATACAAATCATCTGAATTTTTTTTTCAGCGGCCATCTTCTTTCTCCGTGGCAATCCAAGACATGTATTAAATATGCCTTTATTTCCCATTGCAATTATTGGACACTCTCACTTGGCTTATAGTCCATCCTGGGGCAGAATAAGCTGCAGTGCCAATTTTTAAGCATGAATTTTGAGAGTGGATTATGGCACAAGTTGTGGCTGCAGTTTTGAGGTACCACGTTTGTAGGTTGCTTCATCTACTGGGGTCTTTCTTGTGCTTGCTTTGGCCAACTTTCTTTGTATAAGGTTCTGGATTCCAGGAATAGATTCCGTTTCCTTGGTAAAGGATGTGTCTGACTTCAGTGCATATGACGGAGCTAGAATTTAGGCAGAAGTTCACTACATTCACTGTTATTCTCAACCTAGTAACTCTGAAATTCGTATTAAAAAACTGCCTCCGTCACCCTTGATAATGTTACCTACTTGAATATGCAGTTTATTTTCTTTCTTCACGCACCATTCATTCTCTTTCGCTTTCCAGCAGACCAGCAGAAGAGCGAGTCATCCAGGTTTACCTGGGCGGGGTGTTTGCTGCTCAGCACTTAGCCGCTTAGTGCGGCTTTATCTGAGCAGTATAAAAGAATTGTGTCGCAGGCGGTTGTCTTGGGCAGCGGTATATCTAACCATGTGTGGGCGCAAGTGCCCCGGGGGGTTGTGTGCGCCCAGTGCTGGCTGCGCTCTTCCGCCTACCTGGGAGGCATCTGAGCACAGCCCGCTTGACAGGCTAAAGGGAAAAGAACTAATGTTAAGGTATGGGTTTTACCAAGCCCATTTCTGGACTTGGGGTTACAAAGTCAGAGGAAAGTGGCCCTGCTCAGTTTAGTTACCCAAAGCGTCTTTGGGCAGCCGATAACTTGGTCTCCGGCGAGGAACCCTATGGTCATACCGACCCAGGGTATTCACCAGGTTGTTGGGATGTAAGCCAAGCTTATTGTAGATGGTACGGGTTCTCTCCCGCACCACGTCTTCAATATATGGGACTCCGGAATAGGTGTGGAGGGCATGGGACTGGAATCTACGTCCGGTATCGTAGATAATTCGCAGCGCGCTGTTCTGGAGGCGCTGCAGCCTGCGAATAGTGGTTCATTCACTTTCGTAAATGTTTACATATTTGTACGATGAGTATATAAGAATGTAAAACGAATCTTGCGTTCGACTCGTCGTTTTTAATAATTATTGGCCTCCGAAAACTTTGTACTTGATTGACTTAGCCTTACGTCGCATGCCTTTATTTTGAAATGGCTGCGGTACTTTTCTGAAACATCCTCTTCTGAATTCAGTTACCCTCTCAAATAATAAAAATAAAGGTTCTTTTCAACAAGTGCCCTATATTTAAATTTAAATAAAACAAGTTCTAGAAACGATAGAGGTTTATTTATTATTTTATTTTGGAACATAATGTCATTACGTGTGGAAGAGAACATCTTTGGGTTGCGCGTATACGGTTGACCCAATTTTCAGTGACAGAAGAACATAAATAGGTTCAACTTCACGAATAACTCGCGTGATGTCATTCATAAAATCATTTAGCTTTTCTGGCTTGTTGGCATAAACTCTATATTTAACATAACCCCACAAGAAGTAATCCAACGGCGTTAAATCACATGATCTCGGGGGCCACTTAACATCACCACCACGGAAAATGATGAAACCTCTGAACTTCTCTTTCAAAAGATCGATTGTTTCGAGAGTAGTATGACATGTGGCACCATTTTTCTGGAAACAGATGTTTCTGAGATGCATGCCATCCAATTGAGGCCAAAAATAGTCCCTTATAAGAGTCCCGTATCACGCAATACACGGAAGGTTTGGCGAACATGTGATACATTTTGATAAATGTTCCCAATTTCTTCGCTTTGCTGAATGCTGTAACGTTCCATCGCTATTTTTCAATAACATCTGTACCAATGGAAACAAATGACTGCTGTAACTCAATAATAACAGTAGCTATCACGTGTTAAAAATATGACTCTTGTTGAAAAACCCTTTACGAAAGACTTGCATCTTCTTACGTGTACTTGACACTACAGGAGCAGATACAAATCTTTAATTTTCTATAATTTGTCTCGATATTTGTTGGTTTTTAAACATGAACTTGCCTTCTATCTACAGTTTTCTTGCATTAAGACACTAATATTTACACTTAAATTGCATTTTACTTGTATACTCTTGGTTCTTACCTAAAATGATCACGAAAACCTTATAAGTACTTATTAAGATTACAACGTGATGTCATTATTTACAAATACTTGTTAAATATCACGTTATTGTGGATAGTGCGTTTTATGAGAAACATTTCAGAGCCTCAACACATGGGAGCAGTACTAATTTAGCCTTTACTTCAGCATTTTTGGATCAAAGTTTTACAACGTGAAATTAACCGTCATAAACAACGGTAATCTGACATTTCTGAGAGTTTAACTTCAAAGCATAGCTGCAACAGCGTTGGGAAGCATTCACTTAAATGGATTACCTTGAAAGATGCTGACACAAGTGAATGGAAACCCGAGGCGTTACATCGAACAACTTTCTCTACACGTTTGTTTTGATGTGTACAAGAGCTTTTTTATCTGTCTAGTTTTTGCTAATCATGAAAAATAAACAGTTATATTGAAGCATACAAGAGGCTGAAATATATCAGTGCTTAAAAATGAAGTTATTATGTGCTGACTTTGAAATTGCATTCCTTGGCGCTACTTCAAGAAAACAAAAGAACATCACTTAGGACATCAGTGCGCGATTTCACCACAGATGTTAAAGTCGACGTTAACTAATATAACGTAACAATTGTCACAGTGCTAACACTACTGTTAAATATCTTGCATTTCACCAACCTGTTTTCTGAAAATGTTAACAAACACGTGTTAACGCCAAGAGACTTGTACATATTACAGCTATAGAAGGCTATGGATGAGTCGTATTATTTTCTGAACGTACTGCGATACGCTTTTGTTTTCATTTTCGTCTGCACAAAACTGAAAAAAATGGCGGGTGTACAAAATCGTAAGATATGCCCTGGGACAAATTTCTCATCGATGGAGAAAGAATTTTTAATTGAACTGGCGACGAAGTATAAGGATATATAAGAGAACGGATGTAGTGACTGTAAAAGAGAAAGATGACATGTGGGTAAAGATTGGAAACGAATTTAATTCAAATGCATGTGTCACTACTAGAAGCACGAAACAACTTCGTCGGTGTTCTGTAAATTTAAAACGAGGTGCGAAGAAGGAAGGTACTCACGAGTGACTTGAACGTTTCAAGACGGTAGGTAGACAGTGAATTGTAAAATCGCAAAGTTATTAATACTTGAATCAAAGGCGAGATGGGCATATTGCTTTCAATGCATGTTCTAACGTCAGTATTACGTAAATTTAAAACGAGGAGCGAAGGACAGAAGTGACGAGTGACTTGAACGTTTCAAGACGGTAGGTGGACACTGTATTATCCACATAATTCAGTGAATTATAAACTCGCAAAGTTATTAATACTTGAATCAAAGGCGAGATCGGCATATTGCTTTCGATGCATGTTCTAACGTCAGGATTACGTAAATTTAAAACGAGGAGCGAAGGACAGAAGTGACGACAGACTTGAACGTTTCAAGACGGGAGGTGGACAGTGTATTATCTACATAATTCATTGAATTATAAAATCGCAAAGTTGTTAATACTTGAAGCAAAGGCGAGATCGCCATATTCCTTTCGATGTATGTTCTAACCTCTCTTGTACTTCCGCAGTAACCTCGACAGTCTATACCTCTGTAGAAAATTTTCTTTTAATAGCTCCTCAAAATCATTTTTCCTCTATTACGAATGTCATTTACTCGGTCTTAAATATAGGGCTTCTTAGTTAAAAAAGAGATTTAACACGGGTGTGTTAAGCTAACATTTATTGGTGAAATGCAATTTTTGTTATAGCTATTGCTATCTGTTGGTGAAATCGGGCATAATTCTTATAATAATTGAAGGCGCAGATTAGCAACTTCGATTGTTTCGTCAACGCATAACGGGATGAAATTTCTACGGGCAGTTGGAATTACCTCTTATCGTTTCACAGTTTCATAATACAATTAAAATAGAGAAAATTTAGAGGCTACACACAGAAAATTAAAGCCATAGGTTTCATTGTCTTGTTAATATCTCATAATACACGATATTTTAATTAATATCTTAAGAGTTTCAATAAATAAAAACATAACCTAAAACATACATTTAAATAATTTTTACTTGTAAGAATTTTCTACAAAAACTTTGCCTGGCGTCTGACTTAGGCATGAAATCTGACATCTCCATCCAGCCAGTCCTCCAAGTACCGAATGCCAGTTCACATCCCATCCCTTTCCATCTACCAGGTATTTTTTGAGACTCATAAGTTGACTGAAAACCCTTTTGTTTTCGAGTATCCAAGAGTAGAGCCAACTAAAAAGTTTTAATTTAGGATCCTTTCATGGAGAAAATTTTGGTTTTATACATCCTTTTTGGCTTTTTCGGCATATTTTTTAATTTATTGCGTATTTTCAGTTTTTTAAGGTCTTAAATGTTTTTTGTTTTGTTAGCATCATCTTCACCATTTTTAGTCAATTCGAACAAGGAAGTGATTTATAAAGATCATAATTGAAAGAAATATTATTTTATTGATAACCCACTCTGTTTTTCATTATAACAGAATTTTGTATTTATTAGAGGGGAAAAAAACAGTGCTAACTCTGTTTCAAAGAATAACACTTGAGTGTTATAAAGGTAAGTACATCAATCTTTCATTGCAAAGGTATGCATTGATGTACGATATGATAGGAGTCCATAATATAATTTGGGAGAAAAGACCCACATTCCCTTTTAATAAATTCTGATGTAATGTTGACTAATGTCAAGCGTTATATTGTTATTTTAAATATGTATTGAAACTAAATTTGCCAAAATGTTAATTAAATTTCGTAATATTTTTACTTTCTTTTTCAGTTATTAGGGCCTTTTATGTCTTTCGAGGTACTCAATATACAAGTGTTGTCAGTATTGAATAATTATGCTGCGTATAGATTTTTTCCATAACACTTTTGATTTTGGAGTGAAATTTTGGCAATGACGAAAGGGATTCCTTCTCATATTATTAAGAAATTTTGTTATTTCTGTGATCACCTTGCGGTAGGTTAACAATATTCAACATCTGACGCCCTTTTACTGCCCAGAACGGAAGAGCAGGTGCATGGACGTAAGCAAGCCAATGCTACTGGGAACAGAAATGAACGGTAGCTCAGATAAGAGTGTTGGCCACGAAGGATGTATTGAGAAAGAGTGTCGTTTCTCTAAGCTACAAAAACGAGTTTGTTGTGACCTTAATTCTAAACGTAGCGCTCTGTCGGTGAAAACGTTTCTCCACACCACCGTTTGTCTGTATTTATTAAACCTAAATGAAGGATGTATGCATCCTGTTTAACACGGAGCCTTTCCGCATTGACTATTGTAAATGCATGACTGTCTTCCGGCGACAGACAAACGTCACTTCATTGTTGGAAAGTAAACCTCACTGCGTTTGTCATACTGACGTAAATAAGAATGCATTTCCGATGAATAATAATAATAATAATAATAATAATAATAATAATAATAATAATAATAATAATAATAATAATAATAATAATAATAATAATAATAATAATAATAATAATAATAATAATAATAATAATAATAATAATAATAATAATAATAATAATAATAATAATAATAATAATAATAATAATAATAATAATAATAATAATAATAATAATAATAATAATAATAATAATAATAATAATAATAATAATAATAATAATAATAATAATAATAATAATAATAATAATAATAATAATAATAATAATAATAATAATAATAATAATAATAATAATAATAATAATAATAATAATAATAATAATAATAATAATAATAATAATAATAATAATAATAATAATAATAATAATAATAATAATAATAATAATAATAATAATAATAATAATAATAATAATAATAATAATAATAATAATAAAATTTATTTTTTGCTTTATTTCTCAACATAATCTCCAGGAAGGCTAAGGCTGTTCAATAAAAATGTTCATCGTTTTTTTACGGTCATAATTTTGAATGATCACAACTTTTTTGACAACGTACCTTTACTCATCCTCATAATTTTGATGGTCCTTCTCAAAATAGTCTCCCCTGAATACGATGCACTTGTACCAACGTTTCTGCCGGTCTTCAAAGACATGCTGGAAACCACTTTTGAGAGATCCTTCAAAATCGCCTCCGCAGCCTTCACCACTGCTTCTGATGATGGATAATGCCTCCCACGAAGGCGTTTCTTCAAATTAGGGAATAGAAAAAAATCACATGGGGCTAAATCCGGAATATAGGGAGGGTGAGGGATGTACTTCACGTTGAGTTTTGCAAGATATTCAGCAACAACATTGGCAATATGCGGCTGCGCATTATCGTGGTGCAGCATCCAGCCTGCTTCATGGAAATGTGGTCTTTTGTGCCTGATATGGACTTGCAATATTTTCAGGACATCTCTGTAGTATTGTAGTGTAAAACATGCTGATAAACCATCCCATGAATATTAAAGAATTAAATGACCATAACTTTCCCAGCAGAAGCAACCACTTTTGCTTTTTGGAGGGTTGGTGATGAAGGAGATTTTCACACTGAGCTTCGCTGTTTGCTATCAGGATCAAAATGATGTAGCCAAGTTTCATCAGCAGTGATTAGTTTGAAAGAAACTCCGGATCTTCCTCTAACATCAACTCTAACTGCCTGTTACGTCCTTGCAGCGGTAGGCGATACTGAACATGTCCGAACTTGCCTGGTTCGCACAGGAGTACCAACAATGAAACTACTACGGCGTGTTTGTTTCACATTAAGCTAACAGAATATAATAAGATTGAATTTTAGTGCGAAAAATTATGACCGCAAAAAATTTATGATCATTATTAAACAGCCCTGGTATATGATGCTATCCGTCAAACTGTCCCAGTGGCGTCATCTGTTTGTGAGGCCCGGGACTTATCAGTCAACCATCGTAGATGTTAGTTATCATTACGCTTATTGTAACTTTGAATGCTTCACATTACTGGGAACAAATCTCACAATGCTTGTACACCCAAAATGACAACAAATACATATAAAGGTTACGGTGGTTTTAGTTTCATTTTCAACTGCGCAATGAAATAATAAAATAGCTATGTCAAGAATACCAACCGATTTTCAGATAAATACTGAGGGGAAATTCCATTGACGTATGAAGAAACTTCCTAGCCTCAGGTTGCCGAGTGAGATATGTGAGCCTTGACACAAAATTATTTGAAGAAAAGACTACTTTTAACTTTTAAATCTATCCTTTTCCTGGTTTAGTTCCAGCTGAAACGGTAATGACACACATTTTTATCACTACCGTTGCTAAATAGAGGACAGTAAATCAAAGGAGCGTTAAACTTACCACTAAACTGGTTTTGGTTGACATGTCTTGCGGTATGGTATCGCGTGAGGGAACCTGTAAAACTAGCTTTGATGCTCGAGGAAACCTTGAGATATAAGTTTTATAGTTTTTAAAATGTTTCCCTATAAAAAATACCAGAAGTTGCATAACCATAATCATCCTTACTCTCTGGTAGAGAGTTTGGCAGTCTGGCTTTTCTCCTCGGAGGTTAAGTTTTGATTTCCCGCTGGAGCAGACAGTTTTTCTTTTAAGCAGGATGCTCTCGTATCCTCCACAGTCTGGAAACATGTCAGTGAATGCTTGTTAAAGAACAAACGCTAATTCGAGCCAACAGTTCTACAATTAAAAATGCCACCGTCAATTGTTTCTGACGTCAAAGCCCCCAATAAGCATAAAAGTTAAAGAATATATGCACATTTTTTAAAAAAGTAATATATATTACTATCATTGAGCTTTTTCACCTTAAAAGACTTACATATAAATAATAAATTAAACCTTTTAATAGTATCTCCGATACTTTTGAGGAATCTTAAAAAACACGAAAGGATACACATACGAAATTTTTAAGGTCATAGCATGTTATACAACAGTAGATATGCATGTTAGCGATTATATGTAGAAGTAAAAGCCAAAGCTCAGATGAAATATTTGGGAATTAGCAAATTTTTGTAATTTATTAAATCGTAAACAAAATAAACAGTAGCTAAACCAGATTCAACTCAAAAAAGTTTGAAGACAAATAAAAATAACTGCATCTGGAAAGAATCAATAGATTAATAGATAGAATAAATGGAAAGTGTAAACCTAAGAAAATTCTTATTTTGAAGTACAGGATTGAGAAAGAACCTAAAACTTTTGAAACAAATGAAGTTTGGAAAAATTTGTTGTCTGAAATGTAAAAGAAAAAGAAAGCAAGAACATTTGAAATTCTTATTAATAAAGCTGTCACAGATCATGTTTCCTGTGAGTCATTGCTTTTGAGATCCAGTAGGGTTTCCCTATGGGAAGTACCTTTAAAAATAAAGAAGCTGCGAGAATGATAAAAGCTAAATAAACATGAACTACTGATTCTTCTTCTTTGGTTTACTGAATAAAGTATGCAAAATATTGCTTAAGTAACGGCTCTAAATTTAATTTGAAACCGAAAACTTTAATCTTTCCAGAGATAGCACAAAGCTTCCAATGAACTTTACAGAGAAGTGTTTTTCTCCTTTAGTAGGACTTAACCGATATTTAAGATAGTCTGCGTCCACGTGGATATTTGAGTTCTCCTTTAGTTTAAATGATATTTGATGATGTTTCCGAGCATTGAACACTAATTGCTGTTGCCTGCTTGATAGGAAATTGTTAAGTAATGTAGACATAGATCTTGTTCTGATTATATTGTGCCTGAAAGAGAATCGTCACTGGACACTTCCTTTATAACATTAGAAAGTGTACTTCCTCTTGTGATTATATTATCATCCTGTTTAATGCTACTGGCGATGAAAGTAATATATAGGGTGGGAAGATTTTAAACTGATAGAGTCGTGTGTGTTTGTAGGGGGGGGGGGGCAACTAAACGTGTTATTTAAGATTAGCATATTTGAAGAATGCGACACAAAGGTTTTCAATAAAATTTCGCACTGTGAAATACTCTTTACACGGGTAAGTCTTGCTTATAATACAGAAAGTCATCTATTGTCTTAAGTTGTCTATTCGTGACGTAACTGAGATTTATTTACTTCTCTAACAATGTTATTTCGTATGTAGTTAAAGGGGTTAGACATACCTATGCTTCGGAATGTTAAAAGGGCTTATAAAATATTATTGCGCCAAAGAATATTTGTTTTTCAAATTACAAGGCATTAGAATATGTTTATATCACAATCTATTTGAAGATAAGACGTTTTGGAAGTACTTTTTGAAAGCAGAGAATTATGAAAATGCTTAAAACATAAAAAGCTGTAGTTATATGTCTTTTGAAATGACATTTTCAAAATTATTTTCATTTTGGATGCAAATGGAAATCCATGCTCGTGCTACAAAGATTAGTGCATACCAGTCTCAAAAGAAAGTTTGGAACTTACGTAAAAATGCATAACAAACGTGTATTCTCCAGCATTGAAATCACTAGAGTTTGTCTTAACGTTGCTGGAAGAAAAACCTAGTACAGACTGCAGTAACAGTTGCCATTTAGGCAGTCCCATAAATTATATTTCATAAATATGAAATGAAAACTAAATTGAAACTAAGACTAATACTATAAGTAAAGGCAAAGCGAAAAAGAAACCCTAAAATGAAACGTGGACCAAGGACATCATTCTATTGAAATACAATGGTTTGTATGTGATTTAGAAAACTAACAAGATAAGAAGATTCAGATCCGTGCAGGGACTTTAGACAAAACATTATTTTGTCCCTTAACGATGTTTTCAATTGTCAAGGTAATATCAAAGATCCCGAATTTCGATCCGCAGGGACTCCTTTGCATGCCAGTAAGTCTGTTGACAGGGCTGTAGCATTTAACCTTACTTAAAAGCAATTGATTTGGACCGAATTTGAACCCGTGACCTGGGGATCAGTAGGCCAGCTCCTTACCAGCTGAGCCACCCAGAACGAAAATGGACTTGTGGAAATAATTATGAAAATTAATTGGTGAAAAAAGAACATATAAAGGTATAGCAAGTGAAGGATATTCAAATAGCTTTGAAAGACATACTAAAAGACTTCTTCTTCTTCTTCTTCTTCTTCTTCTTCTTCTTCTTCTTCTTCTTCTTCTTCTTCTTCTTCTTCTTCTTCTTCTTCTTCTTCTTCTCTTCTTCTTCTTCTTCTTCTTCTTCTTCTTCTTCTTCTTCTTCTTCTTCTTCTTCTTCTTCTTCTTCTTCTTCTTCTTCTTCTTCTCTTCTTCTTCTTCTTCTTCTTCTTCTTCTTCTTCTTCTTCTTCTTCTTCTTCTCTTCTTCTTCTTCTTCTTCTCTTCTTCTCTTCTTCTTCTTCTTCTTCTTCTTCTTCTTCTTTTCTTCTTCTTCTTCTTCTTCTTCTTCTCTTCTTCTTCTTCTTCTTCTTCTTCTTCTCTTCTTCTTCTTCTTCTTCTTCTTCTTCTTCTTCTTCTTCTTCTTCTTCTTCTTTCTTCTTCTTCTTCTTCTTCTCTTCTTCTTCTTCTTCTTTTCTTCTTCTTCTTCTTCTTCTTCTTCTTCTTCTTCTTCTTCTTCTTCTTCTTCTTTTCTTCTTCTTCTTCTCCTTCTTCTTCTTCTTCTTCTTCTTCTTCTTCTTCTTCTTCTTCTTCTTCTTCTTCTTCTTCTTCTTCTTCTTCTTCTTCTTCTTCTTCTTCTTCTTCTTCTTCTTCTCTTCTTCTTCTTCTTCTTCTTCTCTTCTTCTTCTTCTTCTTCTTCTTCTTCTTCTTCTTCTTCTTCTTCTTCTTCTTCTTCTTCTTCTTCTTCTTCTTCTCTTCTTCTTCTTCTTCTTTTCTTCTTCTTCTTCTTCTTCTTCTTCTTCTTCTTCTTCTTCTTCTTCTTCTTCTTCTTCTTCTTCTTCTTCTTCTTCTTCTTCTTCTTCTTCTTCTTCTTCTTCTTCTTCTTTTCTTCTTCTCTTCTTCTTCTTCTTCTTCTCTACTTCAGGGATTAGGAATTTCTGCCTGTTCCGTCTTCACATTCTATCAACTATTACCATCTTTTTCTAGAGCGTCCTATATCTCTTCTTCCATTGTGTCTTCTAATTAAAACTAGTACTCTCCTGTTCGTGCATTATATTCATGTTCTTTACAGTTCTGTATATTTTATGGCTAATTTTGTCTTTTAATTTATATATACCCTAGCTCCTCTCGAATAGTTTCATTTCTTATTAAATCTCATCTAGTACGTTGTTTAACTCTTAAGAACCTCATTTCTGCTGCCTGTATATTACTTATATCTTTTTCTTTTAATATCCAGGACTCACATACATGAGCACTGAAACTGCCATCGTTTTATAAAGTTTCAACTTTGTTTCTTGCATTGCTTTGTTTTCCAATGTTCTTGTTATAGTTCCACATATCTGCTGAATTTGTTTAGATAGTAAAAAATAAAGGCATTAATTAAAAAGGTTCGTATGGGTTCTGTATACATTTTTTAAATTTAACTTCACAGTGTGGAACATAGAACCTTTATTGTAGCTGCTGAATAACAATGTACAGTGAAAACGAAAGGGAGAAAGGACATTCAATTAAGAGAGATAGTTTGTCTACCACTCTGGAGCCAATAAAGAGGACAATTTATTCGTATAGAATATAGTTGTAGCTGGAGATAGAAAGTCTCTTGCACTCTCTCCTCATAACAAAAATTAGTGTTTTAAAAAAAGGCGTTGACCTACATTGAACAATACTGGCTTCTTACTTTGTACTTCATTGACGTTATAAACAATATCCTAGTAAAACTACACCAACCTATTTATTCAAAGATAAGTAGCTATTCTCTTTTTATTTTATACAAAGTGTCTTCTTAACATAAACTTACACTCCTTCTACAGAGTTCGGTATAATTATTTATTCAGCTAGTGGAATATGAGTAGAGCTCGAAGCAGTAGGTCCTAAGCACTAACATAGACACTGTCAATAACGAGAAACACAATCGTTTATTCATTTACCACTTAAAACACGTTTTGATTTGACAGATCATGACATCATATGGACTTATCGCCTTGGCTGAATGATCACACCTCTCGCCTGTCAGCAAGGGATTGGGAGTGGGATTAGGAGTGGGATTAGGATTTCATTAGGGAGGGGATTCGGTACGTAGGCCACTATGCTGGGCTCATTGCTCCTATGCCCCCAAGTTGGGGCACTCCCGGGAGGAAGGATGAGGCGAAGGAGACACAGGGTGGCCGACCCAAAGACCAACGACAGTACAGAGGGCAGGATCCCTACAGAGGCTTCCCCCGACAGGTCAGGACAACGAACTCTCGCTCCCCTACTGCGGGACGGCAACGGGCCCAGCAGCCGAGCCCTAATGGTCCCAGGCAGGCGATTCGAACCCCAAAGGTCCCGAAATGGTCCCAGCAGAGGTGCGCAGACCAGCAGCCGACCTTCCGGAGGAGGAAGTAGTTTTCTTCAGACCATATCATCCTGCCATGCACCGCCGAGACACCCGCTGACACTTCTACCCTGAAAGAGACCACCAGATGAGAGATGATATGAAATGATAATGGAGATGAAATTGAGGGACAGGAAATTCGGGGGATGTAATTAATCTACCCAGCATTTGCCTAGTGACTCGGAAAAACCCAAACCTCTCGTCTCATACTTCCTCCTGGGGGTGCCCCACTGGCGGCACAGGCACAATGGGCCCAGCATGATGGCCTAGTACCGAATCCCCCATAGTGAAACCCTAATCTAATCTTAAGCAACTAAGGCAATAAATAAAGTTAACCTACTTATGGTGCAGGAAGATAACAAAGCAATTAAGACCATCTATCAGGTCATCTACTCGATAGTGCAGGAAGGCGAACTAAGGTCATCTACTCAGATGATCAGGAACGCAAATAAGCAACTAACGCCATCTATCTAGGTGTGTGCCCAATTAACAGGGAACAGTTTCACGATACCCTATCTTCCAAAGCGCAACAACAATAAAACAGGTGTGCAGTGATGCTACTAGGGAACTAAAGCCGCCCGCTTCGGTAGCGTGGTGGTAGCATGTCTGCCTCACGTTCAAGAGGTCCCGAGTTCCAATCTCGGTCAGGGTGAGTTACTTGGATAAGGTTTTTCCCGGGGTTTTCCCTTATCCTGATAGACGAATATCGGGTAACTCTAAGCTCCATGTACCCCGGACTCATTTGAGCATCATTTCACCAATTTCATTCATCGTCCGATATGACTTAACGTTGGAGGAAAGCTGGCGATATTTTGTCATAGGTCTCCTCTGGTGGTGGCTTGAGGAACTTGCTGAACAAATCTTTCTGGGGGATGTCGAAATTGAATACTTAGTTCCTATTTTTTGAAATTAAGATGTTTTCCCATGAGGAAAAATCTGCCATTTAGCAGATGGTAAAGAGAGGAAACTACCAATAATATGTGGGGGAAAATAAAGGAAAAGGAAACGACAGCTACTTAAGAGCCCCATGGCTTCCTAGATAACCATATAAGGCCAATCAATGTTAATTGTTGTTCTATACTTGTTGGAAAGGCAGAACTAGATTGAAAAACAAAATCAATACCATAGACAATACAATCTCAAAATAAATTTAAGAATGGATGTGGTTCACCAGAAAAATTTGATTATTACTTAATGACAAATTACTTACCGGTACAATGGAAATAGAGGAACACACAAGTGCACACGGACCTTTCTCTATAAATGCTCATTTTGGATTCAGCGACCTCAAATATTTAGGTCTTCTCTATCTACCAGTCAGTTGAACATGTTGTCATGTTATCTTAGACTGTTAGAGCAGCGTATTTCATTCGGAGAACGACAGCGAAACTGCAGAAAATTTTTCAGAATTGAATTTCTAAAAATATTAACAGTTACAGTTTTTGAAATTATAATTAAATATCGTACATACTCATATGAGTATAACACTTATACTTAAACTCAACTTCAAAAATTCCGTAACAACCATAAGGGATAGCCAACCAAGAGAAGGTTCACCGATGTGATGTGAGTTTGACTGCATTTGGTGTGAGCTAATATCAGTTTTACAAAATTTCAAGACTCATTCAATGATATTTGGAAATCAAATACTACTCTTACATTAATACGAATCAAAATAACCAAATATATACATTGCAAATTGCTGAAACATTATGCTTGTTATCAAAACATGCAAAATATGCATTATATACATGAAATATTGTTTAAATAGTTGGAAAATAGTAATTAACTCAATACCAAGTGAGAATACTAACAGTCGTAAAGGCATTTGCATTAAAGTCATATTCTTATTGATACGCGTGTGTAAAAATGGTAATATAATATGTAGGACAGCGGTTCGACGTCAATGGGTGACTAACGGACCGTCTGCGGTTTTGCTATAGCTGCATTCCTGTATCCAACTGGCTCTTAGCACCCAGTTGGCGTTTACAAGCAATCTTCAGCTCTGACCTAACCCACGACCTTCTTTTCTTAAACCATAGATTACAGCGTTAGAGAAACATTATCCTATTTTCCAGTTTGGACACTTGGTATCACTTATTTTGTAGTCCACGCACTACCTGACTATTGTATTTCATTTTTTAATGTGTACAAATTCAGGTCAATTTGAAATTCAGGTCAATACGAGGGCTGTTCAATAAAGAATGATCATAATTTTTTTACAGTCATAATTTTCGCACTAAAATTCAATCTTATTATATTCTGTTAGCTTAATGTGAAACAATCACGCCGTAGTAGTTTCATTGTTGGTACTCCTGGTTCCCACCTGTGAGAACCAGGTAAGTTCAGACATATTCAGTATTTCCTACCGCTGCAATGGAGGTAACACGCAAGGAACAATATGCGGCTTCGAAATTCTGCTTTCGTCTCAACAAATCTTCGGTTGAGGCCTATACAATGTTACAGAAGGTCTATGGAGAGTCTGTTCTTCCCTACAGCACAGCTCGAAGGTGGTTTAAAATGTTTAAAGAGGGGAGACAATCAATTTCAAAGAAAGGTGGACCTGGTGCTCCAGTTACTGCTCTTACGGAAGTAAACATCAACACTGCTGCTGCCATTGTGAGAGAGGATCGACGAATTACCTTAGGATCACTTTCTGAAACACTGAACATTTTATTGTTTGCCATCCACACGTTGGTGACAGAAACATTACACATGAGAAGTGTTTGTGCGCGATGGGTTCCAAGACTGTTGATTGCCGAACAAAAGGACATTCGCATGCAAGTCTGCATGCAGTTAAAGTTGATGTTAGAGGAAGATCTGGAGTTTCTTTCCAACGTAATCACTGCTGATGAAACTTGGCTACATCATTTTGATCCTGAGAGCAAACAGCAAAGCTCAGTGTGGAAATCCCCTTCATAACCAACCCCCCCCCCCAAAAGCAAAAGTGGTTGCTTCTGCTGGGAAAGTTATTGTCATCTCATTCTTTGATATTCATGGAATGGTTTATCAGCATTTTGTACCTGCACACACATCAGTAACTGGACAATACTACAGGGGTGTCCTGAAAACATTGCAAGTCCATATCATGCGCAAAAGACCACATTTCCGTGAAGCAGGCTGGATGCTGCATACGATCGCGTATTGCCAATGTTGTTGTTGAATATCTTGCAAAAATCAACGTGAAGTGCATCCCTCACCCTCCCTATAGTCCGGATTTAGGCCCATTGACTTTTTTTCTATTCCCGAACTTGAAGAAACGCCTTCGTGGGAGGCATTATCCATCATCAGAAGCAGTGGTGAAGGCTGCGGAGGCAATTTTGAAGGATCTCTCAAAAATGGTTTCCAGCATTTTGAAGACTGGCAGGAACGCTGGGACAAGTACATCGCATTCAGGGGAGACTATTTTAGGAAGGACCATTATGATGATGAATAAAGGTACGTTGTTAAAAAAAATGTGACAATTCTTTATTGAACAGCCCACGTATAATGAAATCCTTGTGATTAAGAAATAAACTCCTACATAAATGCTCAGTACCCATTTGGAAAATCTGCAAAGAATTGTTCCAGAACAAGGGACGTTTGATGGAAATGGTGAGGTGTACTGGATGAAAAAGTAAAGAAAAAAAAAGAAGCAAATACTGATTTTTAAGAGAAAAAGAACAGATCATAGCTTTAGATACTTGGAGTATACCTAGTTGTTTTTTTCCCAAGAAGTCGAAGAGAGAACATCAATCACTACGAAGACTTTTAATAATAAAAGACATAGGGTGGCTGAGAGGGAGGGAGGGGAAAGGAAGGAGAGATTGAGACGCCAGTAAACTTTATAAAAGCTCTTAAAGGAGATTATCGAAGTAGAGCGAAACGTCTGACATGACGAATTAGGAGAATATAACTGAGGCGTTTGAAGAACAGATACATAGAAGAATATAGGTATGAAATGTACACAGAATAAGTAATGAAGCAGTAGAAAGGATTTTTGCCAGCAACAGTCTCAATAGAGCTTTCGATTTTATAGATGAATCTGCGATGATATTTAATTGGAGGCCCTTAATTAAAAGAAAGAAATATATACGATATATTAAGTTACTAAAGTAATTGATTGAACTAATTCCATATTTTGTTTCTGTTTCGCTTTGTATCTTTTGGTGTCGCGCTTATTTGCTGAAGCTAACTTCGAACATATATGAGGAAAAAAATGACAATCGCTAACAAATTAACAAGTGCTAGAGATCTGATATAAACAGACAATGGCTGGTGAGAAGCAGTCATAAGCTTTTTCGTAGCATCTTATTGTTCAAAAGTAGTATGATGTAATAATAGTGGGGTATCTTTTGTAAATTTACTGATTTTCAGAGTTTTTCTTGTTTTCGTAGATAGATAACGAGATTGAGGACCAGCATACATAAGACAACGAGCGGCTCTGCACTATGAACCAGATATTGGGAAGGTCAACGGAAGTGTGGAATGTTAACACATCACTAGTGAACCACTTCAGTTGCTATTAAGCTATTGTCAGTAGCAATCAGCGACAAGAGAACATCAGCTATGACGTAAATACAGTCTGTCTTGTACAGAATGCTGCTTCCAGTGGTGTCATGAGATATCGCTTACGACATCCAAAATACTTCGACAGTTTTGCCGAAAATAGAAAGTTGTTGATAAAACTTTCACTTTTAAAACTTGTGTACCTGACCAATTTGAGAAAATTAAAAGGATGTAAATTTGTTTTAATATATATTTAAATCACATAGGTAAATATTTCGATTAGTAATTTAAAACAAGTACATCAGAGACATAATACTAACGGAGACGATGAAAAAGTATCGTTAATACAGTGTAGAAAAGTTAAAATATATAATAAGGAATATTTTGTGTCAGTTAATGGCACGAAAAATGTGTTTATTTTTTGCACCAATGGTATTGTTTAATGACTTCTGTATTTTTCCCTCTATTGTAATAAGAGTGTTTTACCTTCTCTAAGTCACGTAAGGTAAATTTTGACAAGAATGAAAGAACTTACCATATTACAAAAAAATTAAGCTATACATCTTCATGCAATATATGAACAGTGATATCAGCATAGTTAGGGAATAAAAAAAATGCAACTTTAAAGTCCGATTTCACCAACAGATGTTAAAATCAACGTTAAAAATGCAACTTAACAATTGTCACAGCGTTAACAAAAGTGTCACCAACTGGTTTTCTGAAGATGTTAACAAACACGTGTTAACGCCGCGAGACTTGTATATATTACAGATATAGAAGTATGTAGATGAATCTTATTATTTTGTGAACGTACTGCGATGTGCTTTTGACTTTATTTTCGTTTACACACAGATGAAAAAATGATGGGTGAACAAAACCATAAGAGAAGCCATGAGACACATTTCTCATCAATAGAGAAAGTATTGTTAGTTCAATTAGTAACTAAATATAAGGATATTTTGGAAAATAAGACGACGGATGCGGTAAATGTGAAAGAGAAAGATAAGACTGTGAAAAGTTTGGAAATAAGTTTAGTTTGAATGAAAATGTCACAACAAGAAGTACGAAGCAACATAAATTTAAAACGAGGTCCAAAGAAGGACGGAAGTGACGAGTGACTTGAACGTTTCAAGACGGGAGGTGGACAGTGTATTATCCACATAATTCAGTGAATTATAAAATCGCAAAGTTATTAATACTTGAAGCTAAGACGAGATCAGCATATTCCTATTCAATGCATGTTCTAACCTCTCATGTGCTTCCTCAGTAACCTTCATAACAACTTGTTTGGACAGTTTGTAACCCCGTAGAAAATCTTCTTCTGATAGACCCTCAAAATCATTTCTCTTCATAGGCGAAATTACGGTCTAAATATAGCAAATCGACTTCAAAAGCTGCGTTTACGCCCGCCATCTTGACCATTCTACAATTGTTAAACAGAAATATGGCTTGATTCGATTAGATTAGATTGATTTGTGTTCAGTAGGTTCACTTGTAGGCAGAAAAGGCTGTGAACATTGAGCATGTCCAGAGGTATAAAGTTTAATAGCATATATATGTACAAAAGTTAACATAATACACATATTATAGAACACAGGCAATATGAACAACATTATTGAAAACAAAGCAGGGATAATTATATATGATACAAAATCAAACACTTTTTAATTCAGCTTTCACTTGTCTTATGCCAATACGTCTCAACCTTTTTGCAGTGGATACCATTCTTGTTATTTCTTAAATACATATACATTAAAATAAACTTTCAACGTGCATAAAAGATTTATTGGTAATGATTTGTCATTGGAACAGTTAGATACTACTTACAGAGCTACAGAAGCATTATCAGGATAATTTGTCATTCAGATAATCTTGTACAGAATAAAAAGATTTTGAGCAAAGGTACTCTCTAACAGCATTTTTAAAAGCACCGAAATTATCAATTTTTTCTTTAAGAACATTAGGAAGTGCGCCAAATATTTTGATAGTTTCATAATACACACCTTTCTGGAAACAAGAAAGTGTAGCACTGGGATAATAGATATACTTTTGTCTAGTATTTATTCTGTGAATTACATTATTTTTTGCAAATGAGGCACGATTGTATGCAAATAATTTTAGTATTTTAGAAGCTTGTTAGTTTAACAAGATTTTACACGAGATTTAAGCTAACACTTATTTTTAAGTGCAATTTTTTTATAACTAATGCTAAACAGATCAACAGACGTGTTAAGTTTTAACATGTGTTGGTGAAATCGGCCATAAAGGTTAAGTTGGAGGACATTTCTTGAAAATCTTGGTTTGTTTCCTTAAGCATGTCTTAATCAGACTGTTGTATTTATTCAGGAGAGCTTCAGGCGTGTATTTTCGGTGAAATCTCTTTCTGAACTAGGTAAGAGATAGAAAAAGCATGGATGACTGATATAAACTATCTTCTTAGCTTTTGAAGGTAACCAAAGCTTTATCGTTACAGTGCGATAGGCTTCATGAAACTTGCACGATGCTTGAGATAGAGCAGGTGGCAATGAATAATGTGGAGGTCGTCAGAGTAGGTGACACGTTTACAACAAAGTCGGTGAAATATCGATTTGATTACATGATGCAATGCCATCAGCCCCCTTGTTATCTTTTAAACTTACTTTCTACTTCGTTTAAGTTATCTAATAAGGCATGTTTTATATTAGTGTGGAGGAATCTGTATTTACCATCATTCTGCTACTATAAAAGATTTAGTTTTTTAATGCTGCTACTATAAAAGGTTTAGTTTTTTAATGATGGGAATGATTTCCCTCTTTATACTCTTAAATGTTCTCAGGCTTCTAGCTAGTAAGTTTTTGAAACATCAACGTTTCAGGATCGTGCATCTCTTTCATCTTCGGCATATTTGAAATGGAAAGTGCAGTACGTACCAAAATCATTGCATCTTCTTTGAATGAGGACGATCCTCATTGCTGAGTGAAGTTTCGTGAACTATTCAGTATATGGCAAATGAGGATAAAGAGTTTGCGATCTAATCGTGATAATTGTGTTTACTAGATACTATAAAACTCAAAAATGTTTCTCAGCAAAACAGTTGATTTACCGGAGCCGAATATTGGGGTAAACTATCGCCTAGAAGGAGCTTGATAATGTCAGTTACTTTAGCAAGATATCTGGAAATGATGAGAACGTCAATTTTTGTCAATGAATATGAATAATTTATTCGTGCAATTTCTTTTATCCCACAGTATTTCGTCTATTACCTTGTTGCTACCTTGGCTTACATGACACCCTGGCCTTCTACTCTGCCAGGTAGCGCTTAACCTCCATGCCTCCTTGTTACTTAATTAGCTCATTTCTCCCCATCTTCCTTTCTTGTATTCTTTATATTTCTAGTCCATTTTTCTTTTACTTTCTGTAAGAACACACCAATACACAAACTCCCTTTTCCCTTTCTCTTATCCCTCTTAGGAATATTGTTCCTGTTCTTATCCAAGCTAGCCCTTCTCTGTCTTGCCTATTGCAGTAATCTACGTATGCTTCTCGTCTTGTTTGTTAAATTGTAATGATTTCATATTTTCTACACTTCCCCATATTTCCTGCCTTTCTATATCTTCTATTGTGCATTTTCCAATTTACCCACATTGCTTTGTTCCTTTCCTCTACTCTCCATATATCTCCCATTCCCATGTTTTCCACAATTCCTCCTATCTCTGCCCACCAACTGTTTAAATTCTCAAATATTTCTTGCTCTCTCATGTATAATTTCACAATTTCCCCTTCTTCTTTGGCCAAGCACCTAAAAATTGTATTATTATTTTCATTATTAATTTCTTCTTGTCTTTTCTAACTCTACTAAAGCTACTTCCCTAGATGCTGATCTTGGTAAGCCTAGTAGCTCTTTACAAAACCTTCAATTATGCCTGCTGTTTATGGAAACAGGAATTCTTTTACCAAGACGGTGCTCTTTCACACTATCGCTGGGCTTTCCTGGTGAATGTTGCGGGACACGGGCTAGAAAGAGGTGTACTAGAGTTACCAACACTTTCAACATATTTAATATATCTGTATTTTTACGTTTGGGAAACCTAAGTAACGCCGTCAAGAAATTTTCAACACCATCTGCAGACATCCCCGCACGTTGTGCAACGTTGTTTAAACAACCATTCATCGATATGATTTATCTAACGTGACGCATTGTATGGGTGTAAATAAAGTTCAGTATTTATATATACACAATAACAAGTTGTGTAAATTATACATATCTTTTGTTGACATATCGCATATATTAAAGATTACTAATGATTTGAAGCACAAACAGGGCTGAACAAAACACCATAGTGAACATAACTCGTCGTTTATATTAGTGCATATGCAATCATTTCGTTTTAATTAAAGAACTATGGTGCTTCTTTTTTGCTTTAAAAAGTAATGAAATGAAATTGATCCTTTTATGCTCTGTGGAAATGTGGCAGTCTTGCATGATAGATACTCTTTATTGGACAGAATTCTCAGTTTTAAATGTCTAAATATGAACTGGCACATCAACGACCGAAATTCATTAATAAATATTTCATTCTCTCTTTATTTTATATGAAGTATGAAAAAAAAAATAAATAAATAGAAGAACAAATGGGCTGGGAATAACTTGTCGGGTGTATGAATACAGAAAACAAAGGAATGCAGTACTTTGTGCTGTTTTAAAGTCATAGGTGCAGGGAGGGCCTGACCCCATAAGCATGGTGACTAGTATCAACAGAGGAAGAAATAACTGTTGTCTTCAATAACGCTCCTGTAATGAGATTATGGCAATAAAAGCCTATTGCAGTTAAAAGGAACTGTGAGCAGAGTTACAGTTTTCCACTAGGCAGATGTTTCATTTCATGTCATGACTTGGTGATATTTTTATGACTCCAGTTGGTACTCCTGAAGTATAGAACCGTTAGTGTTTTGTCGGTTGAAAGCTGCGAGTAAATTACAAGGCATCTTTTTTGTCGTGCTCATCGCTTTCTCCGGTTCCTGACAGCGTTCTCTGACTTCTAACGGAATATGCCCCGATTTACGGCTCTTTCAGTTCTTTTTCTTGCATTCTCAACAGGTTCCATGATCCATAAAAGTGTTGTAGCTGTGCTGCAAGCTTTAGATGAAGGCTATTATTAGTTAAGCTTACAAGCAACCAAATAACATAGTATTCTGCTCTCTCCTAGTTCCTCTATAGCGATTCAAATACACTTTGAGCTTCTCGGACTAATTTTATAAGCGTCCGTCAGCCAGCCCTGGACTGTAGGCCAAATTAAATCCATTTTGTAATTCAGTAGACTGAAATTAAGAGACACTCTTCATCCCCGCAAATGGAAACAATATACATCCAAGGCTAACAGGCGCGTATTTAGAAGTCAATTTCCGGGGGGTCCAAAAAATCTACATTGGATTATCTGCTTTTAATAAATAATTAATCAGGAATGTGTTTTTATCATGTTAGTAAAAGATAAAAACACATATAATATATTATATTCTTATAGTTTTCTCCACCCAAGCTTCTACAAATTGTTCTTGGAAAAGTTTGTTTTTGGCTTCTTTCTTTGGATAAAGTCTGTAGAAAAGCCTTGCACATTTTTGTTTCATATCTGGATAAAGTGATTTAAGCAGTAATCAGATATTTAAAAAGCGAACCACTGATTGATGCATTTGAAGTATTAGTTCTCCTTGAATGAAAAAGGGAATAGGAACTTAGAAGCTAAAAATTACTTACCTTTAAGTATCTGGGAATTCTAATTAACAAATTATAAGTAGTGTAGATGGTAGCATGTCTGCCTCACGTTCAAGAGGTCCCGAGTTCGAATCTCGGTCAGGGTGAGTTACCTGGATAAGGATTTTTACGGGGTTTTCCCTTATCCTGAAAGATGAATGTCGGGTAGCTCTATGGACCCTGGAGTATAATTTCATCCGTTCCATTCTTCCATGACTAAACGTTGGAGGACGTAAATTGAAAATTATCGGAATTGGTTAACTTTGCAATAAATTATTGTAATTGTCATTCTTTGTGTATTTTAACGAGTTTTACGGCTGCTGTGCAGTAACTTTTCATTTATTTTCTAAATATATTTGTCTGCCTAAAAGTGAATAGAGACGTTAAAATGAGGAGCTTGAATAAACTTTTTCGATTTATTTTAAACTAAATTTTATTTCAACTATTTATTGAAAGTTTGAAATGATAATTCATTTGGGGGTTCCGGACCCCCCGGACCTTCCCCCTTAAATAAGTCCCTGAAGACTAATCAGGAATTTGTGCTAAATTTAAAGCACCTTGTGCATCCCAACTCTTAATTTGGCTTAATTTAGGACATATGTCCCCAAAACGAACTTCGTGAAATTCACGATCTTGCCTTAAGGATCCATGTGCAGATTTAGCTCCACAAGTATTTGCGATCAAGCACTTTCTTCCAAATTTAAAAATCGGACAGCTATATGCTGACCTAGAAATTTCATTCTCCTTCCATACATTACAAAAATAACTAAATATCGACAGCTCTATAAAAACGACAAAAATTTGAGAAATAAACTAGTACTGTCCAGCAACGCAAAGGTATGTGCTGCCTTACACAGTGGGACAAAGACAGCAAATGTGTGTGGCAGAGAACGCATGCTACACAAGGAGCAGAGCCGTTAAAAACATGCGCCCTATTCACTCTGTACATTAAAACCGAGAAGATTCATTCACAAAAGTAGAAGCCGTAGAATGTTTTTGAATGGTCTGTAACTGTACTAACATGAGTTGTCATAAACCTGTCCAGGGAGGGTGTGGGAACCTTCGCCAATCCCCCTGCGTCTCAGGTCTTGGAGACTATCTCTCTTGTGGAGGACAGTAGTAGCTTCACTATCATTTTTTTTTTTTTTTTTTGTGATTTACGTCCTCCAACGTTAAGTCATATCGGCCGATGAATGAAATGGGTGAAATAATGCTCAAATGAGTCCGGGGTCCATGGATCTTAGTTACCCGACACGCGTCATTCATAATAAGGGAAAACCCCGGGGAAAAACCTTATACAGGTAACTCACCCTAACTGGGATTCGAACTCGTGACGCCCGCCTTGGTAGCGTGGTGGTAGTGTATCTGCCTCACGTTCAAGAGGTTTCGAGTTTGAATCTCGGATAAGGTTTTTTCCGGTGTTTTCCCTTATCCTGAAAGACGAATGTCGGGAAACTCTAAGCTAGCTCTATGGACCCTGGGCTCATTTGAGCATCATTTCACCCATTCCATTCATCGGCCGATATGACTTAACGTTGGAGGACGTAAATTACACAGACACACACACAAAAATAAAAAAAAGAACTCGGGACCTCTACGCTACCGAGGCGGGTAAATTATTCCAACGAATAAATTCTGTCATTTGCTTTTTTCATGCGAAATACACATTACTGCAGTAAGTCTTCAGGCTTTGTCCTTTTTAATCCTCTTGATAAAGTTTGCCATGGTTCTTATTTCTTCATTGATGGTGTCCATTTTTAAATTCCTACATATATTGTCATTCCTGATGTACCATGGTGCATCAACGATACAACGCATTTCTTTGCAGTTCTTTCATTTGCAGAAATTATGTTTTACTATTTTTTTAAGCTACAAAGAAATTTGTTATATATTACTTTAAGCGATAGTTGAATCATTTGAAGCTGTTTATGTGATAGCTTTGAAAATCCGTTCTCTTTGCATGGCCAAAAGATAAAAAAGAATAAAATGAATAACGACTTCCCTTTTGAGAAAAGTATAGATATCGGAATATTCAGATAAATAACAAAGAATACCTCGGAAATAGTTCTCTAAAAAGTATCTGCCATGAACCATTTGTTTAAGAGCTCTATATTTTTCTTTCTAAATTTTTTCTTTACTCTGTGAAATCTCGCTATCGAAATTTCGAATGAGTGTAATATGTCCCTGCTTTAAGTATGTATGTAAAAAGTTATATATAATTACAATAAGTATCACAAACAAGAGAATTTGTTTCTGATAAGGTAAATACAGTTTGAGGTTCATAAACCTTAGAGGACAGAC
>CM060955.1:130463334-130527383 GCA_030765055.1 Mantis religiosa | reverse complement strand
CTGTAATCGTTTGCCATACAAGTGCAATCCAGATTTGGCACATAGTAAGTGGCATCTCGATTAAACAGCATTTTCGAGATATTGCTTCACTCGGCATCTTACACGTGCTGCTAGATAGAATGATAAAGCAAGAAGCCTCTCTCTCGAATACTCAACTTGGCCAAAGCTTTTCACTAAGGAAAAACAATGTCGAAAATATTGCGTTAGCTTACAACATCTCGTTGGATTTTGATGACGTATCGGCAGTGTGTGTCATCCTCGCTTTGTTCACAGAGTTTGTTTATACCCTATATGAAAGTATAAAGGCCCTGCAGTATATAAAAAACACAACCTGAATACAATACTCGCAGACAAAGATGGCATCATCATCATAGACCATTCCAGCGTATCAATTATCAGAAGCTGGTTATATTCTACCCGAATTGTTAAGGTCATATTGATTATTGTTAATGAGCTAGGCTAGAAAACACAAAGAAAACTTAAAGAAATTATGGTTCATATGTACGAGGGCTGTTAATAAAGAATGATCACAACTTTTTTTTTTGACAACGTACCTTTACTCATCCTCATAATTTTGATGGTCCTTCTCAAAATAGTCTCCCCTGAATGTGATGCACTTGTCCCAGTGTTTCTGCCAGTCTTCAAAGACATGCTGGAAACCATTTTTGAGAAATCCTTCAAAATCGCCTCCGCAGCCTTCCCCACTGCTTATGATGATGGATAATGCCTCCCACGAAGGTGTTTCTTCAAGTTAGGGCATAGAAAAAAGTCACACGGGGCTAAATCCGGACTATAGGGAGGGTGAGGGATGCACTTCACGTTGATTTTTACAAGATATTCAGCAACAACATTGGCAATATGCGGCCGAACATTACCGTGGTGCAGCATCCAGCCTGCTTCATGGAAATGTGGTCTTTTGACGCCTGATATGGACTTGCAATGTTTTCAGGAGATCCCTGTAGTATTGTCCAGTTACTGATGTGTGTGCAGGTACAACATGCTGGTAAACTATTCCATAAATATCAAAGAATGAGATAACCATAACTTTCCTTGGACGGTGATGATAACTTGGATAACTTGGGAGATGGTGATGAAGGAGATTTCCACACTAAGCTTTGCTGTTTGCTCTCAGGATCAAAATGATGTAGCCAAGTTTCATTAGCAGTGATTACGTTTGAAAGAAACTCTGGATCTTCCTCTAACATCAACTTTAACTGCATGTTACATCCATTGCAGCGGTAGGCGATACTGAACTTTCCTGGTTCTCACAGGCGGGAACCAGGAGTACCAACAATGAAACTACTACGGCGTGTTTGTTTCACATTAAGCTATCAGATTATAATAAGATTGAATTTTAGTGCGAAAAATTAAGACCGTAAAAAAATTATGATAATTCTTTATTGAACAGCCCTCGTAAATTGTAATACAAAACGTGAAAAGTACAACAACCTGACGAAACAGCACCCAACACATGTTCTGCCAGGTTGTAGGCAACTAACAATCATCTAAATACTGTTAAGTGGGTGGAAACAACTCTTAAGAAGTTCTTCGATAATTTGTGCCACCTTATTAATTGATTCGACTGTACCTTCATTGGTTGGAGTAAAATTCATTGCTACTGGGCTTCCATCCAGAAGGAATCGATTCATATCTAACTTCAGCCAGAGACATCGGAGTATTTTCCCTATGTGGAATAAATCACGTGATAAGAGTTGGGTCCGCTTTCTGCTGTGAGCCCCTAGTTGTAATTATAAAATGGACTATACTAATGGAAGTCACAAACTCTCTAAGGAAATTAATTGTTCTTCCACACTAAACGATGATTTGAATAGGTAGAGTGAAAAATTCAATGCCATAGCCGGGAGTTAAACCACGGATCTCACTCTCTCCGTCTGTTTGCTCCTACTATGGCCAACATGCCAGCATGACATTAAATTCCCCAACAGAGTCGTGCCGAGACTTTAAATGCAGTAAGAGAGGTGTTTGATGATAGAATAATTAGTGTTGATTTGTGGCTCCTTCGTTCTTCTGATTTAATGGGTTGTGACTTTTATTTATGGGGTTCTTTAAAAGACAGTGTATTGTTACAATCCTCATATACTACAGGAACTTAAGGGCATCTTTGTTCAAGAAATCACAAAAATACCTGCTGTTGAGCTTTGGAGAATAGGTACATTAACGAGGTATGCTGCCTGTTTGAGATCAGGTCATTTCCAGCATAGGTAAGGATTCTATTCCGCCTCTGCCGGCGTAAGTTCCCCGGCGACTGCCGGCCATCTCGCACATTAGAGAAAGGTCATGATTGGGTTCGATTTTAATTTAACCACCTGGTACTTATATATTATATAAATTAATTCAAACTATTTGGTATTTTCAGAATTAAATTAAAGATTACTTAATGTCCAAAGACTGAAATTAAATTTAATGTTGTTACTTTGGATATGACAATATTTTGATAGTTGATGTTAAATGCTAATTAGTTTTGTGCAGGAATATATCATGCACTGTAAGCGCATCTAAACTACATTAGAGGATTATATCTGAAATATGATAATTGCTTCCTTAAAATGTAATTATGCTAATTCTACCAGTACAGTAAAAGTAAGAAAAGAATAAAACTTATAAAACAACTGAGAGGGTTTGGCCTCTCCTGAATGATTACTCTCCCAAAAACAAAAAATATAAATTCGGGTAATGTAAAATATAAATTCGGGTAATGTGCTTAGTGTTTTAATATTCATTGTTTGAGGACACATTGCTTTCAAAAGTGTCATAAGTCATAAATATAAATTGCCTGTAAAGCTATTGTTTTTTTTTTCCTTTGTTCCATTTATACCCCTGGCCATATCAGCGGCCGTTCTCTTTGGAATATATCAAAGCTGCTAACTTGTATTCGTTGGGTTTTAATCTTTAGATCACTCACCCATTCGCACTCTCATTCATACTTCCAGATTCTGGGGAAGATGAGGAATTATCTTGGTCGGAGAAAAATCCCCTCCCCCACTGCCAGGAATCAAACCCGGGACCCCTAGCACAGTAGGCAGGTGCTCTACTGACTGAGCTGTGGGGCCAGCCAGGTTTTATTGTTTTGTTCTTCCATACTTTTTTACAAGCACTGTGTATTGTTGTTTACTCTTAGCGTTTGTTGCATTAACAAAAGTAATAAAAGTAACAGTGCAATAATATTTATTTTGTGCTCATAACTTTTGAAATGATAGTTTCTATAATGATCACTTTGTTTACAGAGTAACAGTACCACTGAGGATGAAGAAACAAAGAAAGACAGTAAAAAGGAAGAAACTGCAGAAGAAGAAGATGATGAAGCAAAGAATCGGATGCAGCCCATGCTCCTCACATACAATGAAGCTCCGAGCTATCTCCAGTTCAACCCTTACATCCGCTCTGGATACAGAGGCTTCCTCACCACCAAAATGTGCCTTGAGAGGTGCGTAAGAATGATGCTGATATTCAACTGGTTCTTGTGCGGGAAGGGGAGGTATACTAGCATAAGTGCAGCAAAATTAAAATGTTCACAGTTCAACAACTAAAAATGATATCTAAATAAAGCTTATTTGTTGAATGTAGTTCATTATTGTCCTTCATAAAACCACTCTAAAAATTTCACTATAAAGTCATCAAATTTTAACATTACTGGAATAGATTTAATTCACCTAATTATTTTAATGAAATATTTTAATAACTTTTATCAACAAATTCACTAATATTTTAATAGACATATACCAGTCTTTTAAGATATTTCTCAGAAAATATTTATTTATTATTATTTTTCACATCACCGAAAATCAGTGAAAAATGACTAATATCTTCCAAACTAATGCATTTCTTTTAAATTGGTTGGAGAAAACAAAATTCTAAAACATACGTAAAATATGAAGCTATTAACCGTGAAGCAACAAATATATACAAATATAATAATTTATAACATAAAAAACTTCACTTATCTCATAAGAAATGATGACTGTATGTTTTACAAATTGACTTAACGAGTTTGTTGATGGTTTCGGCTGATGATGTAAATGATTTATTCACGAAATCGCGATCCTAGTCAATTTGTAAGAAATACAGTCATCATTTCTTATAAGATAAATGAAATTTTTTAATTTACAAATTATTATATTTGTATATATACTAAAACATGTTCACATGTGTAAAATTTCATGCTTGTATCATTGTTGGTTTTCGATTATAATCAACAACATCCTAATAATTTCTACCTAACATTTATCAAATTTGAACATTAGAAAATAGATTGAATATGTACCTAATTATTTTATTGAAATAATTAAATGCATTTATCAACAATATGCACTAGAATCTTATAAGGTATTGTTGAAAAAAATATTTTTGAACTATTATTTTTCATATTTTTAATATATTATTCCAAATGTTTAGAGGAGGACTGAAGTAGTCTGGCATACATTATAGCTTGACCAAATTAGATGAGAGGCAGAGAATGTTACCTCAAGACACCACATGGCTAATACTTTTCTATGACCAAGTCAAAATCATTGTAATTTTCTAAATGCAATTTCATATATGTGCTTTCATAAATACTATAATTATTATAATGGAGGCATTTAGTGGTAGTTTTGTTGTTGTTGTAATTTACGTTGTCCAACGTCATATTGGACGATGAATGAAATGGGTGAAATGATGCTCAAATGAGTCCGGGATCCATGGAGCTTAGGGTTACCCGACATTCATCTTTCAGGATAAGGGAAAACCCCGGAAAAACCTTATTTGGGACCTCTTGAACGTGAGGCAGACACGCTACCATCTACACTAACGAGGTGGGCAGTGGTAGGGTAATACCCTATACAGTACGTTACAGTCATAGTTCATTTACTGCTCTTAATGGACTATATTAATTTTTTTTTATGTGTTTTAGACTTCAAACTAAAATTTATAGCTGAATTAACAAAAATATGAGAAAGAAGCCTGCAACTGGCCTATCCTTCTTGTTAATGTCTCAATTTACTATCAATGATCTTACTGTATATATAATTATTATTTCCAACTTCTCAAAGAAGTCAAAGGATAAATTAAAAAATCTGAGGTGAGCTGATGATTATGTATAACTTATTTTATTCATGAATGACTTGAAACTGTCCTAATTACCTATTTAATTTCAATGAAATACAAGATGTAACAAAAGGTTATGTAAAAATTGTTTAGAAAACATTTCTTGTGAATAGGGGATAAAAAAATGTTATATGAACGTATGTTCAGATAGTTTTCCTTTTTATAGTACGTTTGTACAGCCGGGATAAAAAAATGTTATATGAACGTATGTTCAGATAGTTTTCCTTTTTAGAGTACGTTTTTACAGCCAAAACATATACAACAACATTCAGTAACAGAAAGCTGGGAAAACAGGAAATCACAGCACATGTTCAAAATGGCTTCCATTAACTCCAATGTATCCGTCAAACCACCAGCGCATGGACTTCCTAATGTGCTGAGTTAAGCCTAGAGAATTTCATATTGTCTGGCAGTCTTCCACAATACATGCATGAAGAATGTCTACACCTGCAACTGGAATTGCATAAACATGAGATTTCATATGTTCCCACAAATAAAAGTCTAGTGGGTTTAGGTCAGGTGAGCATGGAGACCATGGAATTGGTCCACCTCTTCCTATCCAACTAGTAGGAAACCAGCTATTCAGAAATCAGCAGACAGCCTGAAATAAGAAATGAACTGAGTACCAGTGCCTAACTGTTGCACAATGACAACAATGATGAAAATCATCTTCAACAATTTAACCAGACATAAAAGTGAAAGTTTACTACTGCACTATTAAACCACTGTTCCGTTTTGGGGTTATTGCCACAGGTTTACACACCACACCAAGTAAACAGAGTTGTAGAAAAGGAGCTCTGATATGGAAATAAAAATTTTCCAGACCTATGTTTATATAACATCCTTTTATCCTCTGTATTCAACAAATGTCCCAAAGTTTTGACATAACTTTTTGTTACACTCTGTATAAGTTTGATAAAGTCTGGTGTGTTTCATTCCCATTAATTTGAAATTGCTAGAATTTACCTAAAGCATCATAAAGTTCATCATGATTTTTCAGCTCAGATCCTGAGAGAGATTAGTTTTCTTTGCAATTTCTCATTATGAATGCAGTCAAGTAACACTAATGCATTGCAATAATAATCAGATTTACTGTATTCAGAAGAATATCCTTTGAATATTTCTAATATCTTTTGAAGTAAAGATATTAGATTAAAAGAGATGTTTAAAGAGAGATTTGTGGTGGACAACACAGCACCGGGAAAGGTTTTCTTCGAGATCTCCGCCTGCGGTGCTGCATGTAGTAAAAGTGGGCATTAAAAACACACACACACACACACACACACACACACACACACACACACACACACACACACACACACACACACACACACACACACACACACACACACATACACACACACATACACACACACACACACACACACACACACACGCACACACACACACACACACACACACACACACAAAGATCCTATATGACTTATGAATGAGGAAGTCGCATAACATTCTTCAAATAGGTTTTGAGTTAGTACTTAAAATTTGAGGTACTCCCTTGGCATTTAGAAGCGTGCATCAAAGACCATGACTTTTAACTACTTGACATTCACCTTTGTTCATCTGGACTTTGAGCTTTGTCACAAAGTTGTTTTCTTTGCAGAAAAGTATCCTTGTGTGTCCTTACTCATTATGTAATTTTTGTTTGTGACCAACTAAACACTGCATAATTACTTGAACTTTTGTTGACTGAAGAAAGAAAGGAGAACACAAATCTAGAAGTGTTAGTTTACAATGTGTAGTTCTGCTAAATGAGAAGTTTACAGCTTTGGTGTCACTGTTTATGTTCTATGATACATTTATTTCCTTTTGCAGATATTTTCCATAGTAACTAAAGCATGAATATGTCAAGGAAAAGGTGGCATTTCTTATATTAAAGAAGGCAAACATAGCAAGTCTTTTCTGATGTTAACGCTACTTATATATGTGCTCAAAATTACTTTGTTCTTTGCATGGTAAAAGCATTGACTAATTTAGCACCTTTTTGCTTATAAAAGCATTACTGTGTAAGTACATAAACTTTAATAACAGTAATTGTTTGTTTATGGCTTTTGAAAGTTTTGACCATTTGAGTTAATTCTATCTGGTGTGCCATTTCAGTAGTATGAGAAACCAAGTATGCTGAATGCCTTACTGCATTCTGGAGTCCATTTCAACTTGTTTAATTTGTATCCTGATATAAAAGTATCTAAACTGCAGGTTAGAAGTATTACAAAGCAAAAGTAGAAGTTGTGAGTAAGAGAAATGGTGTGAGTGAATGAGAACAGTTCTTCCATCAGCAGCACTCATCCCCTTACCTATAATTTCTTTTTCTCTTTTGTGCATTCATTGCTTTAGATGTTTCAAGAAGCATGCTCAAGGCAAAAGTTTAGTATGCGTGATTTCAGTGATGGAAAAATATAAAAAGAAATTATTAATTTTTAGATGAGTCGTATTTATTACACATCTGCTTCACTTTCGTACCTATTTTGAGGACATGTTTCGCAAATCATCGTTTGCATCTTCTGCTCTTATGCGACTAGATGCAAACGATGATTTGCGAAACATGTCCTCAAAATAGGTACGAAAGTGAAGCAGATGTGTAATAAATACGACTCATCTAAAAATTAATAATTATTTCGCTTCACTGTGGTGTTCCAATACAGTTAAATCTCGATAAAAAGAAATGTTCTTTAGAATAACTTAAATTTACAAAATATGACAAAAAGTGACATTAACTGACCTTAATTTTGTGACATCTAATTTCAGCGTGGAATATAGTTTCTTTTAGTTAAAGTTAATAAATCTTAAAGTTGAGAATCCATGACCAGAATTAGATATCAGTGAACTGGACTATGCTTTGGAGAGCATTTAGCATGGAGGTCCAAACTTGGTCTGTTGTATCTATGTCCCAAGTGGAGCATAACTGGGAGGATGGATGAGGCAAGAGGAGGCAGATGGCGGCAATAACAAGGAGCCACGACAGGCAGAGAGCAGGGTCCCTGCACTTCAACCAGTTTAAAACTCCCCAGCAGGCCAGTACAACTGGCATCCCACCCTACTGAGGTCTGGAAATGACCCCACAAGTCCAGGTTTGGAGACTGGAGACTATCCTATTGGAGGGGGAAGTTTTATGAAGAGCAAATCATCCTGCCATACAACACTGAGACACCCGCCCAGACATCTATCCTGAAAGAATCACCAAATCAGAGATGATGTGAAGTGATAATGGAAATGAAATGGAAGGACAGGAAATTTTGGAAATGTAATTACCCAATCCAGCATTCACCTGGTAACCCAGGAAAATACCTGAAAAAACTCATGGGTCAGGTAGGTTGGCCACAGGAATCGAACTCAGGCCTTCTGAATGCGGGCCACAGATGAAACCGCCTGAGCCATCCCTCTTGTTTTATATCGGTGCACAAAGCCTATTTTGTTCAACCAAACCATAGTATCTGATTAAAATGTATGCTCTTGTTTATTATCTTCCTAGAGAATTGCCACTTTTGCAAACACCTGTCACTACTTAACTCCTATACTAACACATGAATTCTCAGTTGTTATGTTTATTTTAACGTGACTGGCCATTTTGGGATAGATGGCTTGACCTTCCATTGTTATTATTTGCAGAGGCCAAATTGAACCTGAAAAATAGCATGGATTTTGATTGCATAGTTAATATAAGTGCAAGGTACATTTCACTATACATATAAAGCAGTGATGTAATTTACAATCATATAAATATGACAGTTGGTTGCACATTAATAAGTTATGTTGTTGTTTTAGTTCACACAATGTCTGTCTATATGGTAAAATACATTTGATGAACTTGAGGACATTATAAATTGGGTTTATGACATAAGAAATAGCAATAACCACTATTAAATGCTAATTATACTGTAAAATTTAATTTTTAGCATATTCTGGTGGACCAATGAAACAGTTAACATCTGGAGCCATATTTTTGGATGGATGCTCTTCATGGGGCTGACACTATATGACCTTGTTCTGCTCAACATCCATGCATCCTTTGCAGACAAGTTCATTGTTGCATTACTATTAGTCTGCTTCCAGGTGAGTACATTAACTTTTCTATAACAGTGCTGTTATTCTTAAAAAAATACATGTACTTTGTGTTTTAAAAGTTCCTGTCAACAATGTATGGTGTTTTGCCATTTTATCATTTCAGGTTGAATAACTTCATCAAATGGAACATCACCTTACATTTGAGATATGGCTTTTTATGTGTTTAATGATTACTATTACTATTCATCCATGGTTCCTTATACATAAGAAAGCATATCTTGCAAAATATAAATTTAAATACAATCATCTTATTTTCATTACTATACACACATAATTCAAAAGTAGATAAATAAAAAGAATTGGGCCCAAAAATAGATTTTTATATTTTGTTTATTTTTAATTCTAGAAATTTTCCAATCAAGTTAGGATAGCTATGGAGGGGATTTAGCACTGTGACCAGTCTTGATCTATTATGCCTAAGCCCCAAGTGGGACATCCCCAAGAGAAATGTTGAGGCAAGGAGACAGAGGACACCTGACCCAAGGAGTCACGACAATTGAGGGCAGGGTCCCTACTAGTGACCAGTTCAAAACTCCCCAGAAGGACAGTACAGCTGGCATCCCACCCACTGTGGTTCTGAAACAGTCCACTAGGTTGACCCAGAGACTGACAACTGCCCTACCAGAGGAGGAAGTATTTAACAGGAGTATATCATCCTGCCATGCGGCGCCAAGACTCCCACTGACACTTTCTACACTGAAAGAGACCAGAGATGAAATGGAGGAACAGAAAATTTGGGGGATGTAATTAACCTACCTAGCATTCGCCTAGCGACCTGGAAAAATCTCTGAAAAATCCCATGGGGCAGGTAGGTTGGCCATGGGAATTGAACCCAGAGCTCCCAAATGTGGGAGAAGATAACACTTGAACCATCCTGCTTGGCTTCCAGTCAAGTTATAATCTTCAGGGAGATGTTTGTTTTCTTTTCTTTTATTCTTTAATATACTGGCATCCTAGTGATTTTATATTTAAAAGTGTTTACTTATGCCAACGATATTTCTATGTTTAATACCTTTGCTTTGCTGTCATATTTTTAATAAGAAACAATTACAAATCAACTAATAAGCTGGCCTCATAGCTCAGTCGATAGAACACCTGCTTGCTGTAAGAGAGATCCCGGGTTTTATTCCCGGTTGGGGTGGGGATTTTTCTCCAACCCATGATTCCCCATCTTCCCCAGAGTTTGGAAGTATGAATGAGACTACTGACTAGCTTTCCAAGAAGATAAATAACCTTACTTTACATACAGCCTTTCAAAACTATTAATTTGTTAAATTTTCCAGTAAAGGAGAGAATACTAATTTTTTAGCATTACTTAACTTTCTGAATGTTAATGATACATGGGTTAAAGCAGTAATATATTTGTTCCAGATATGTATGATCTTCTCATCCATGTATCACACATTCTCCTGTCGATCAGAAAGAGCCTTCACATGCTTCCTGTCTTTTGATTTATTTGGCATTGCACTGAGTTTACTTGCCATTTACATGTCAGGAGTGTATTATGCATTCTGGTGCCACAAGGTAAGACCTTTTATTAATGAAAACCATTAAAGTGCACATTTTATGGTATAGCTTTGCTGCAGGAATACAAATATTACTACAGAAGTGCTTACTAAATTAAAAAATGCTCATAAACAAACTGTAGCCACAGCTTAACTGAATGGTGGTGAGATTTTCACATCAGGGTGGTCTGTGTGTTTGAACTTAGTATGAATTTATAGAACTGTTTTAACGTGAGCTATGGAAATTTATTTATGAATTGCAGGTGTTTTATACCTTCAGTCAATGAGTGTTCCAAGAATGCAAATTCTGTTCAATCTTGCTCAGGTTTGATTGCATAGAATAAGTTATTCATCTCCCATAATACAATATGTTATTGCTGCACAAATTATTTTAATATCAGTACTTCAAATTCTACCTCAAGAAGTGTAATGTCAATCCTCTTACCTTCCGTATATTTTATACCTTTTACAGTTAAATAATCAATAGGCAATAAATCATAATTTAAAAAAATAAAAAAGCTGCTTTATGCTAGATAATTTTTAAGAGCATTCACAACAGCTTTTATTTGTATCCTTAAGTATAAACAACAATATATAATTACCTATTTTGGGAGAAAGAGAGTGAGAGTAAGAGAGAGTGAGAGAGAGTGGTGATTCTTTTGTGGAAAGAGCAAAACTTGTACTTGTAATAGATTAAGGAAAAATGCTAGGAAGTTTTGAATTTGGATATGGAGAAGGAGAGACCTTACAAAGAAGAATAGTGCTGAAACTATTACAATGAAATATAATTGTGACAAATTTGATTTACCTTTTTGAAAAATTATGAATACTTCAGGACTAGTTTCTCAAATACATCACTTGCATCTTCAGGAGAGTTATTTATTTCTGTTTTTATTGTTACTACTACTAGGTGACAGATTATTTTTTAATTAAATTTAAAGATGAGTCGATTAATGACACTAAACAACACTTACTTTTAAATTTCTCGGAACATGTTTTGTAGGCTATTTTGCTCGATTGTCAACCGGAAAATAGCCTCCAAAATATGTTCCAGTAAATTGAAAAGTAAGTGTTGTTTAGTGTCATTAATTGACTCATCTTTAAATTTAATTTATTACAATAACACTGTTTTCAACACTTCCATGAAACAATCTATTTTTTGTTTTATTACCAACCTCTGAAAGTAAATTGACGGAATCAATTGGTGGTATTTTAAAATTCATCATGCTACTTCTGTTTTTCAAGGTAAATATTTTCTCCCAAACCATTACATCTGTTGATCCATTTAACTGTTTTTAATTTTACTTCTGGATTTATTTCATGTTAAATACCCAAAAATGATCTGCCACAGCTGTTTATCAATATGTTTATATTTAATATTTCTAAAATGTTCCTTCAGCCTGGTTTTTGTATTGATTTATTTTGAGTAGTTTCAGCTTTTTATGAAAAAAGCACCAAAACTGTTCACAAATAGGAAAAGAAATTGTCGGGGACTTTTGGTGAGAAGAAATTACATTCTAAGAAATGCATGAAAGAAACATTCAGGTCACATAACAATTGCAGATGAAGTCAGCATTAAGACAAATGATTCATATGAGGAGACAAAGAGGAAAGTTTAAGTAAAGAAAGTTGGATATAGGATGTGTTTTTAAGCACAAAATTGTAATTATTTTTTTTTTATTGTTATAACATTGTTTCAAAAGCTTGCATTTACTGAACATATTCAGAAGAAGAATAAAAAGTTGCACTAATATAGTTGCTTCTCCAAGGTATTTATCAGGTGTTTACATCAAACAAAACCAGTCTGTGGTGTGGAGGTATGCTGCTCCCTCTTGCCTTAAACTTCTTGTCACTCAGTCATTGGGCACCTCAGTAGGTCAACTTATGCCTGAGGCATAGTTCTGATCATGAGACAAAGATTTCTCCTAAACAGTGTCTTGGTTCCATCACCTTCACCTACTTGTAGGTGGGTTTACATAAGAGAAATGTAGCATTACTGGAAACAAATTGATACATGTCAACAAGGTGACAGACTTTCTCTTCTGCATCCATCAATATGAAGATGCATATTGAGAATGAAAAATTCAAGGAGTGAAATGCTTCAGTTTAAGTTACTATTGACCCTTGCTCTCTTAGTCAACTAATTTCAGCAGTCACATTGCAGTCAAATGTAATGGTGAAAGGCACTATGTTAGGATGATAGCCTATTCTTACTTTCCTCACCACTTACCCAAGGTAGGAGCAGGAAATATTGTATTCTACAAAAATTTGATATAAAAGTTTCACCAGAAGTACATGTTTTATGGTTAACATGGTCTATATGTATGTGTGAGAGAGAAGTTGAAGAGAGGGAAGAAAAGAACAGCATAACTAAAAAACAAAAAGTTGGATAAATTCCAAATTTGTGCAGCATTTCTCAAGGATGCACATGTTTCAAGAAAATGTTTCCTCCAACCCAAAATTATCCTTTACATGAACAATTTTTGTTATTATTAATGAGTATGGACTATGTTACAGTGAAGTACAAAATTAAGATGATTTTGAGTCAAACTAGTACTCCATGCTTGAGACGGGATGCATTGTTGGGAAGGGACTGACATGGATTTAAGTGCAGGGAATTTATTATGAAGGGTTGTGGGTTTGTTCTTAGTTCAGGGTTGCGTGGATCTTTTATTTAAGGAGTGATATACAACAGGCTGCATGGTTTTTCCCTTCCTTTATTTCTTGTTGCTTTCCCTTTCTACTACTTTGAGTTTTGCACACACATGCATTTCCCTATGCTTAATTTTATATTATGCGCATCACCTATTTACAATGTTGCTTTTTTAAACACCACTACATCCGTTGATTTTTTGACCAAGAGTGCCTCTAAAACCATTGACGTGTCTCCTACTTTACCATATAAAATAAATTTACTTCCCTTTTGAGGTTACTGACCATCCTTACCACCTTTTCTTAGGTCCATTGTTAATATTAATAACCCTTACGCCTTATGGTATTTCTCCCTGTCCTTGCTTCCAAACTATGAGTGTATTGTTTCATGCTTCATATATTGCTAGTGTTTACCTAGAGTGCATTTCATTAGGACCTTCCTATCATCCTCAGCTAATGTTGACTGTTGAATTTTGATTTGGTGAACTCTTTGGAGGTGATTTGGGCATCTTTTTTGGTGTTCTATCCCAGGAGTTCACTGAAACTAAATTCAATAGTCGACATTAGCTGAGGATGTCAGGAAGTCCTAATGAAATATGTTCTAGGTAAAGACTAACTATATGGAGCATGGAATACTAATACAACTTAAATTATATAAATTTTATTTTCAGTTTTCTCCAAAACAACTAACAATTCAAACATGACAAATCAGCTGTTATCTTGAATTCTGTGTGAATAGCCCGTGTAATTCTCCTCAGTGAAATGATTTGTGTGTGCCATAAGATAGACAAACATGTACTGGGAAGGAGGGGGGGGGGGGAAAGGAAAGGAAGCAATGAAAAAAGTGATGTTATTCACATGTGAATGAATTAATGAGCTTGTTGCATTATTGACACATTGTGACTTCTTCTTCTTCTTCTTCTTTTTTTTTTTTTTAAATTTTCATCCTCCAATGTTAAGTCATATTGTACGATGAATGGAATTGATGAAGTCCTCAAATGAGTCCAGGATCCTTAGAGCAATATTGATCCTTCAGGACAAGGAAAGCCCTGGAAAAAATCTTATCTAGATAACTCACCCTGATCGACATTGGAGCTCGGGACCTTTTGAACATGAGGCAAGCTACCAACACGCTACCAAGGTGGCAGAAAAATGGCTGACTGGCTCCTGGTAGTGGTAGTGTTGCCTGGATTGTAATATTTGTTTTGTGCTAACATGTAATTTTGCTTAAATGATTTCTCTGTATAGGTGTTTCTTCTGTTGTTGCTTTATATAATTGTTTTTCTTTTATTTCTAGGGATTGCAGAGTTTCTATCTCATCACTGTCTTGCTCATTTTCACTATTGCCATGGTGCTGCAGATTCCAAGTCTAAACGTGGATGCCAACACAAAATTGTTGGTTTTCATTGGCTGGGCTGCTTATGGAGTAGTGCCAACATGCCACTGGACTGTTATAATGGGGGGATTAGAAAATTCAGTTGTGCAGGTTTGTATTTTGCTTTTTCTTAAAAGCTAATTTCAACCTAAAAAAAAAGAGCTTTTAAACTTATGCTCTAGTTGATAGTGAACCACTGCATGTAGTGTTCTAAAGTCTTGGAACTGACAGTTTTGTAAACATTAGGTTAACAAAATGCCTAGAAAATTTTGGACATCTGTAAATCTTGGTCTCCTGTATCCAAGGCAGTTTCTGTATAATCTTGAATGTTCTATCTTTTGAGTGTTTCAAATATTCTTAGTTTAGAAATTAATCTTGGAAGGAAACAAAATCATATTTTGCACACAAATTTGAATTTTCCTTATTAAAATTATATTCTTAGTAAAGATAGAAAAAGTATGAAAAAAAGCTTGACAAAATATGAAAAGAAGTTCTAAAATATAAAATAAAATACAATATTTTAAACTGATTTTGTAAGTTTTAAACAGTGTGCAAACCTTGTAAAAAAGAATAAATTATTGGTTATTTTTGTCCTTGTTTAATACTAATTACATTATGCCACTAAAATAACTAATTTATAAAAATAAAAACTGTGCAAGAAGTGGCTGGCTGCTGAATTTTACAAATGACCTCACATAAAGCAAATCCTACATTTTCTAAACTGTATCTGCTTATTGAAATGCACAGCTCTTTCAAGATACATTTCCTGGAAAGATTACCTTAGATTTTCTAAATGTTTTCACCAAAAGCTTCCAAATATGCTGTGTAAAAAACCTAGTTCATTGCTAATTGAAATCATTTTAATAGTAAAGGTCATAAAATTACAAAATATGGAGAAATATAAAGATTTCACCAAATTATTATGAAATTGAAATACTTTCATCACGAACATTGATTTGTAATCTGCAAATGTAAAAATGTTGGATCCCAAAATAATAGCAAGCATGGTTTATAAAATTAAGTTTCATATTTTGCCTGTCTCAAGTCATCAAAATGGAAGAAGCTAATTATTGCTCAGACTGCAATAAGATACCTACCGAAGTAGGCCCCTGGGGGGGGGGGGGGGGTTCAATGTTATAAGATATACATTGGACCCTCCCAGGGGCCTACTTCGGTAGGTACAGGTTTGGCGCACCCGGGGTCCCGAGCCAACAGTCTCCCTCGTGTGGGCTCCTCTTCGTGGTTGAGGGAGACGGTCAACAGGCCCACCCACGTGTAGGCCGTGTGTGGAGACCCGTGGAGAAGGTTTTTAGATTCTTGTCTAGTTTAGAGTTTAGGATTTAGTGAACGAAATTTTTAGTAGGTTTTGATTGATGTTTTTTATGTACATGTATTTTTAATAGGTTTTATTACACTTGTAGAGTTTTTAGAAAGTTTTATATCTGGCTTTTGCCATGACTAGTTTTTTAAAGGGCGCTGATGACCGCCGTAGTTGAGCGCCCTTATATATATCATCATCATATACAAGACAAGACATAACATTGGAACCAGATTAAAAGAACACTTTAGACACATCAAGCAAAAGAAAAAGATAAACTCAGTAGCAGCACATTTCTGGGATCATAACCACAACATAGAACCCAAGTACTAAAATCAGTTCACTTGAATCAAGAATTAAACATCTGGGAAAATCTTTATATAAAGAAATTTGAAACATTTAACACATTTAATGAATTTTGAATTTCATCAGAAGAAAATATTTTACTTAGCCTCATTGTATTGTCACCAGGTGTCTCGTCCCTGGAGAAACATAAACAACTGGAACACCAAAGTTCTAGCCAGTTTACAATTTCTTGATAATGCCTTCAAGTGGAGATGAAATGCATTGAAAGAAAATTTGTGATATATAAAGTACAGAGTGTCTCAGTCGACTCATAATAATTTTAATTATTACGTTACTTTATAGTTAAGTGTGTTTGGAGGAATTTAGTAACAGTGATGTCAAAATTAATCGTAAAAATTATTTGTAGTCGGTTAAAGAGTAAGCGACGAGTGTCAATAAACTGACAACAAATAGTTTTTATGATTGCTTTATAGTATTAATTCCAATTTACTTTTTCAAACAGTTATTATAAACAGTTATTTCACACAGTTATTATAAAAATATAACAATTTGTAACAAAAACTTGGAGTTAATTCTTCTTTCTAATTGATATCCTTCTTTCTAATTGATATCGATTTCACGAACTCTTGTCCGCATCTTCAATCCAAGAAAACCACAGGAGAAAACAAATTCGTTGTTAAGGAAGTTACTATGTTCTTATGTTTTTTCAGTATTACTATGCTCTTATGTTTTTTCAGTATTGCCAAAATCTAAAAACAAAACAAACTTAAGAACAGAATCAACTGCTGGTATTTCAAAATTCATTACGCGATGTTTATTTTTTAAAATAAATATCTTTTCCCAAACCATTAAATCTATCGGGATATTTAATTGTTTTAATGATTTAACTTCATGATTTATTTTATGGTTAAATGATCAAAAATGATCTGCTACATCTGATTTTTCAGTTTGTTTATACTTAATGTTACGAAAATGTTCTTTCGTAAATTACATTTCGTCTTATACAGTTATACACAGTTATTAATCATTAATACACAGTTGTTAATGGGACATTTAAGATTTTGTCTAGATAATTTTACAGATTTGCTACCGTAATATGAAAAACTTAAAATAAGGAAACTACAATAAAGGAATTCTAATGGCATTTTTCAGAAAATAGAACAAGCAGTAGGATTAGACATTTTCCTATATAACAATAGAGTAAATGGAGCAAGTGTGTTCCAAATTTTACTCCTAATGTACTAGTAGTGAACCTGTACTACAGGTTAAATAGCTCATAGATTAACTGAAACCATATCATCCTTCAAAATAAAATAGATGTTCTAGGAACACTATTAGGTCATATGTGAAAATAAGTAATTTATTTAGTATTTTTTGTAAATCACAGGACTCAAGAATTTGTTTAAATTAGTAGAAACAACTAATATAGGGGTAAAGGTCACCAAGGCTTGGGCTTGTGAATGAAAGGTCCAGGTTCAAGTCCCCTGAGACCATTCTTTCTAGGCTTTCCTCAGTCCTCATAACTGGCAAATGCTGGAGAGAAACCCCAAAATTAGGCCTGGAACGTTTCTTTCCTAAATTATTTAATTTGTATCAGTGTCTACCACCTTGTATGTTGTAAGTATGCCTTAAACACTACTAATATAAAAAACAAATGTAAAATTAATGACTTGTTATGAGTATGCTATTTTTACACCATGAAACAACTAGTTTTCCAAAAGATGGTAACCAATACCTTTTATAAGATGGCTTCTGTAACTCTGTTTGGTTAACAAGTGGGCATAATAAGCTTTGGAAATGGGCAAGTAAGTGGGTGATATGATCATAAAGAAAAGTTTAACATATTGAGAATTCACATACTACTTTCAATAAGTTTTTGTAACTATTACTCCATCCTCAGCTATTTCCTCACTGCCACTCTGATCTCCTGGTGTAGAAATTGCCTCTGCTGCTAACGGGAGGAATATTCTAAGTAAATCTGTCTTCTATAATGACATTTATCTTTTGGCTACTCTTCACTGTAAAAATCTTATCTTATACATCCATTGTACCTGAATATCTCTACTGAAGGGGGTTAGACTCTTAGCCACTCCCTGTATTTACATCAAATTAATGATTTTAGCAATGTCAAGCTTCTGATTAATGCAATATGAACAATGGCAGAGAATAGGCTGTAGGTACAATAAAGTGCACTTAAACATCCATCCAGAACTCCTCTAAGCAAATAAAGTAAATAGAAGCCTCATGTCAAAGAAATAATTTTGTTAAAATTATGCCATTTTGTATTTTTCAGTTATTGTTGCCTCGAGTGTTTGGGATGTATGCAATCAGTGGGCTGGCCTTTCTGATATACATCTCAAAATTTCCTGAAAGGATATGGACAGGTAAGCTAGTTTTATTTTCTTTACTGTTGACATATTGAAGAGCAAAATCTGTGAATTTTGAGACTAATTTACTTATTGGCTATTGTTTCAAACACCAACCTCTTGCTCTTTTAATTATTTGAAATATAGAATTAATATGAGATTCACCAATAAATAATTATCTTTATTTTAATCTAGGGCTCTAAGAAAATGATTAACAGTAGCTTGTGTCAATATCTTCTCAATTCACTTTTGTAGTAGCTTGTAAATTAATTTATTTTTGTCTTTCTGGTGGTCTCATAAACCAGTTCCACGTGCAGATAATTCACTTTTCAGATGGTTGTGTCCAATAGTCAAGATGAAGCCCATCATAGCTGTGATACGAAGAAAACATAGAGAGATTGATTAACCTTTGTCAGTCATTTTTATCTGGTGGTAGTTTCTCTACCAGTAGGAATTATTATAACCCAAGTAACCCAGGTGTGACAGCCAATATGGGGCCAGGACCTTCCAACCCGACTACCGGCCTCATACCCACATATGCAAGATAGAGGTGAGTGATCATCCAACCGATATGGGGAGGAGATGTGGTCAGCATCTCTGCATCCACCAGCCGGAATGTTGGTTTTCTTGACCAGGACCACGTACCTATCATAAGCTCCTCAATTTCCTCAGGATGCTGAGTGGGCACTGGTCCTATACCCGGGACTTAAAATCTGCACCCTAGGGGTGGGGTCGATCCCAAGCCACTTTCCATGACAGGGAGCCAAGGCATGATGCCTTAGCCCACTACGCCACGGCGCAGGGCAGGAATTATTGTAGTCCACCCTAAATTTTGATATCCATATTTCAGTGGGAATATATGTTTTGAAGTCCAACAGATCCAAAAGAGACATTTCTAGAAAATGTTTGTGCATGCGTGCATGATTTTTTAAAATTAAAATGACATATGAATTCAATATGTTCCAAGAATGAAGCACAAAAGTCTTTTAAGAAAATCTTTTCAACCTTACTTTTGTTTGTGACCATAAGTGGCAGGTAAATTCTTAGAGAAAATTGAATAATAAGAAAACATTATGCGTGATTGAAGAAATTTAGTAATAGTGATGTAAAAATTAATTAAAAAACTATTTGTATTCAGTTTTTTTGTACTTCATCACTTACATTTTTATATTGAGGTCTAGTTTCGGAAGCCGTTGCATCCATTTTCAGTTGGATAGAAGTTAAAAATAGATGCAACGGCTTCTGAAACTAGTCCCTCAATAATATAAAAATGTAATGCAATGTTGTCTACCACAAATCTCACTTTGTGATCGCCTGGGATCAAACCGGGTCTGCAAAAGTGCAGTACTAAGAACTAATTCTTGTAAGCGTGCTTAATTCATATCTGGTAGCAATCAGACTGGAGTTAAATAAAGAGATCCAGAAAAATATAGTACCCTCAAATAGTATGCCATGATGCTGACCACATCTACTCATATCGGTTGGATGATCGCTCACCCCTACCTTGTATACATGGGCGTGAGTTTGGTAGTCAGGTTGGCAGGCTCTGGCCTGCTTGCTGGCTGTTACACCATGAAAAAAAAAAATTATAAACTTTGACATATTAATATAAAAATTATTTGTGGTTGGTTTATTGACACTCGTCACTTACTTTTTCATATATTTATGAGAGACTAGTTTCAAAGGCCCTGGCCTCCATTTTCAATCTCTTCCCAACTGGCATCTGTTGTTATCTGCTCTCTCTGGTGGTGGAACTATGAACTTTTTTGTCAAATTATCTACTGGCGGGATTTCAAAGTTCATTACGCGATCCTTATTTTTCCAGATGAATATGTTCTCCCATGTTGTCAATCTATTTTGGTTTATCACTCCTTTTAATAATTTTGGATTTGGATCAATGTCATGGTTTTCATTCCAAAAATGAAATGCTACTGCTGACTTGTCTTCTTGTTTCAATCTGATGTTTCTAAAGTGTTCTTTGACTCTGGTTTTTAAATTTCTTTTTGTTTGACCTATGTAGCATTTTTCACAATTCTTACAATTTATTTGGTATATTCCAGATTTGTTATCTGAAGGAATTTCATCTTTTGTTTTTGAATTTAGTAATTTTAAAATTGAGTATCTATTAGTAGGTGCCAAGATGATATTTTGTTCCTTGAATATCTTTTTAAATTTATTAAATGTTTTTGGATGATATGTGAATGAACTGAATATGCTGTTGCTTTCTTTTTCTTTAATAAATGTGGTTGCTTCCTTAATGGTTTTCTTTAGTTTAGATTTTCTAATTTTCTTCAACACCAAACTTTTGTTGTATCCGTTTTCTTCTGCTATGTGTATTATTGCTTTTTGTTCCTTGAAATATTCTTCTTTTTCCATGGGTATGTTGACTAGTCTGTGTGTAAGGCTGTTTATTATTGCATGTTTATGTGTAATTGGGTTGTGGCTATTATTTTTTATATAATTTTCTGAATGTGTTGGCTTCCTGTAAATTCCAAATTTTATTTTTGTATCATTCCTGATGATATTTAGATCCAAGAAAGGTAGTTGTCCATTGATTTCCTTTTCTATTGTGAATTTGATAGTCCTTTCTTGCAGATTGAGTAATTTTAATGCATCATCTAAATGTTTACTTGGTACAATTGCAAAGATGTCGTCAACATATCTATACCAAACCTTGAAGATCAATGGGAAGGACTTTTTAATTTGTGTTTCAAATGCACTCATAAATAAGTTAGCCAAAAAAGGTGAAAGTGGATTGCCCATTGATAATCCTGATTTCTGCTTGTAGTGTTTTCCATTAAAGCTAAAGAAGTTTTGTTCAATGCATATTTTTGTTAGAGAAATATATTCTCCTGCTTCTATTGCTTCCATATCAATTGTAGCTAGCCATTTTTTTTAACACAGTCTGCAATTTTTCTGTTGGTATGCTTGGAAATAAAGATGTGACATCAAATGAAACCAGTCTGTCATTTTTGTCCAAATTTATATCTTTGATTTTTTCTACTAAATCTAAAGAGTTTCTTAAATTTGCACTTTCAAATTTTGGAAAACTATTAAATTTACTTAGTAACCATTTGGCCAAATTATATGTGGGGGCATTTATGCTACTAGTAATAGGTCTCATGCCTTTCCCTGTTTTATGAACTTTTGGCAGCCCATATACTCTTGGTAATGTTGGATTATCTACTTTAATTTTGTACAATTCTTTTTTGTTGATTATTTTGCTCTCTTTTAGCGTTTTATTTGTGGTTTCAATGCAGTACTTTAATGGATTAGTTTCTACTTTTTGGTAATTACTGTCTTCTAACAAATCTTCCATCCTCTTTGTGTATTCTTCTTTTTCCAGAATTACTAGTTTATTTCCCTTGTCTGCTTTAGTATAAATAACCGGTTTCTTTTTAAGAGCTTTTATGATTTGGTTACTAAAATTCTTTTTCTTTTCATTTTTAATCTCTTCTACTATTTTGGAGCATTTGTTTTTTACTGTGTTTTTACTTTCTTCATTAAGTGTTTGTGTAGCAATTTGGATGTCAGCAATGTAATCTTCAATTTGGTTGGAATAATCTACACATGTCTTTAAACCTAGATTCAGAATATTCAGTTCTGTTTTTGTAAAATTTTGGTTTGATAGGTTTACCACATTGTTTAGATGATCTTTTAGGTTATGTTTGTCTTTTTGATTTATCTTTTTAAAAGTGCCTGCTTTCTGGCATAAATTTTTTAATTTATTCTTTAATTTTGCTGTTTTTGTCTTAATTTTTCTATTAAGATATGATAATAAATTGTTTTCAAAATTTTCCCAAAATATACTTCCTAATTGTTTGGTAAGTTTTTGATGCAAATTGTACAATTTTATTTCTAGCGTGTTTTTATTTCTATAGTGTTTATTCTTTTCTACAATTAATACTTTTCTCTCTGCTGCTTTTTGTTGTCTACTATTTTTATCAAATTTTACTACTTTTCTTACGAAATTAGGTACTACTTTTTTCTTGATACATAAATTTATGAATCTTATGTCCGCTGCAATTTTTCTTTTCTTTTTTCCTGTAATTTTCCGAAAAGTTTTATATCCTGTTTGATTTCAAATGATAAATGTCCAAATCCTACCTTGTTGGTGGTATCCATGTTCCTTGTTCCACACTTTAACTCCATTTTGTTATTCCTCAAGACTTGTTTGCCTATTCTTGACTAAAGAAAACCATTAAGGAAGCAACCACATTTATTAAAGAAAAAGAAAGCAACAGCATATTCAGTTCATTCACATATCATCCAAAAACATTTAATAAATTTAAAAAGATATTCAAGGAACAAAATATCATCTTGGCACCTACTAATAGATACTCAATTTTAAAATTACTAAATTCAAAAACAAAAGATGAAATTCCTTCAGATAACAAATCTGGAATATACCAAATAAATTGTAAGAATTGTGAAAAATGCTACATAGGTCAAACAAAAAGAAATTTAAAAACCAGAGTCAAAGAACACTTTAGAAACATCAGATTGAAACAAGAAGACAAGTCAGCAGTAGCATTTCATTTTTGGAATGAAAACCATGACATTGATCCAAATCCAAAATTATTAAAAGGAGTGATAAACCAAAATAGATTGACAACATGGGAGAACATATTCATCTGGAAAAATAAGGATCGCGTAATGAACTTTGAAATCCCGCCAGTAGATAATTTGACAAAAAAGTTCATAGTTCCACCACCAGAGAGAGCAGATAACAACAGATGCCAGTTGGGAAGAGATTGAAAATGGAGGCCAGGGCCTTTGAAACTAGTCTCTCATAAATATATGAAAAAGTAAGTGACGAGTGTCAATAAACCAACCACAAATAATTTTTATATTAATTTTGACGTCACTGTTACTAAATTCCTCCAAACACACATCATTTGACATATTACTTTGTTCACAGGTAAGGTGGATTACATCGGATCATCGCACCAATGGTGGCACATGTTTGTTGTTCTGGCACTCTACTACTGGCACAATACTGGAATCAAATATGTTGAATTCAGGATGAACCATGGCTGTGCTACTGATATGAGGTTATGATCATGTGCCTTCCTCTTAGGACTATTGGAATGTTCCAATGACTATTCTCCTTCCTCGTGGAAAGTTATTCTGGTAACAGAATGCTGGCATTGAATGTTACCATGTCATGGAATTGCAACAGTATTTATTATAGAGAGGAAAAGTCACGAAGATCCACAAAACATATACAATTACGCAGTCATACCTCATTTTTATGAAGTTGAAGACTGTGAAATACACAAAATTAATTTTAATTCATTAATACATGATTAATTTGTAGCACATTTTGCACAAATTTTGTATCAGTATGATGTAGTTTTGAATGGTTATTTTATATGAAGCAAATTATTACTTTGCATTGCCCTTATCACACTGATTCTGATACATAATGTAAATAACCAATAAAGCTTGAAAGTTTTGGTTGTAAGCATCTTAAGGACAAATTATCATAGATACCAGAGCGACATATAATGTGCAGAAATTTGGTTTTTAATAAAGGACTAGTTATTTATAATAAACCAAAAATCATTTATTGTTTTACTACTTAAAGCACATCTCCCATAGCTTGAATGTAGATATTAAGTCATAGCCATTCTTGCTGGAGAGTGGCACTCATAGATTCAGAACAACATTTAATTCATTCACAAATTAGAAGATTTTAACCTCTAGGCTCGTCAGAGTACTAATAAGTTTTGATTTTACTTGAGAAGTAATTTGAATTTTCTAAATAAATCTTTGTTATATTTTGTGTTTGAATAGGAAGAGATGTATAGACAAAAGACAATATCATATGATGGAAGAGTTAAAGTAAACAGAGTAACATGCGAATATGAAGAGAAGTAATGCGTGTTTTAAAATGCAGAGAAATCAAAGAATAGTGGATATAAAATGCTATAAAATATTGGTTACGCTTAAAAACGAAATGGACAAGGAAAAAATAGAAGAAGAGAACTTATTTTATGCTATTTATACACATTTATAAAAAATATTTTAATGATATTTTGCATTATATTAAATAAACAATAGTTTGCATACAGTGGAAATTAATTAGATAAAAAGTAATTCCTAAGGTAATATAAAAATCTCCCAATATATTAGCAGTATCTAAATTAATAGTGGACAGATGTAATAGTGCAGCTGAATGCAACTTGAAAGAATCTAAGTAAATATTAGTGTTGTAGTGGTGAAGTGTATGGGGGATGAAGAAAGGCATGTCAACAGATAGTCAAAGTAAAGATAATCACTTCATCTGTTACCACATATGACAAGCATTTAGCACACTCTTTTGATAGGCAATTAAGAGGCGTACATTAAAGAAACTGATCTTTATTCATTTTTTCTACAGCTATAAACGTATAGTACTCCAATGTTAACTGTATTTGCTGAAAATATATGTTTTCTTGATGACCTTTCTTCTTCCTTCCTGGTGCTGCTGATTTAATTGAAAATTGCTAATGCAGCAATGTATAAAGTCACATTAATATCACTAACTGAAAAAGTAGTTAATAAAACTTAAATTAATATACATGTTTAGGCTTTCACGGCTGGCGTTAATCCAATAGAATGTTGTTTCCAGGCTTGAAGGACGTGGTCTAGACGATGAAAAAATATCTAACATTTTGCCCATAGCTCCATCGGGCATTTTCAGAGATTCAGTCCTGGCTGTTCACAACTAGACTGTTCACAACTAGAACAGTTGTGAACAACCAGGACTGAATCTCTGAAGATGCCCGACAGAGCTATGGGTGAAACGTTAGATATTTTTTCATCGTCTAGATCACGGCCTTCAAGCCCGAAAACAAGATTCTATTGAAACCTTAAATTTATGAGTAATAATTCAAAAACTGTTCAGTGAAAACTGGAAAGTGTTTTAATTACTTTGTGAGGCTACGATTTTATTATGAAGTACTAAAAATTCTATAGAAGTATAATAGGTATATATTTTTTAAAACAATGTTTACCTCCATCATTACAGTATGCCACAGAAAATGGATACTTATCATAAATGAACTGAAATGAAATAATAATATTTGAGAAAGGAAATTTGTGAAGGAAAAGTTCCTTAGTTAAATTTAGGTTACTTACCTAGCAGGATTCTACAGTGGTTGATAGATGGGTATTAGAGATATGAATAGGTATCTAACATTTCTTAGCTCCATTATAGAAATGGCAAATGAGGAATCGTTAAAGTCTGACAGCACTCTGACAGTACTACTGACACCACCTCACACTACAAAATTTGAAAGCACAGCTGAAACATGTGAAGGAAATGAATAAAAGGAAAACGAAGGGAGGAAATCATTGTAGAAAATAATTATCAATATATTCTGTTCCCTAATCAGGAAAAACCCAAAACCATAAAGGATAGTTCAATGGAATAAAGCTGCAACCTCTCGAATGGAAATTTTATATGTTACCAAGGAGGAACTTGCTTACATTTCATGTTAGCAAGTTAAAACTGATTGCTTTGCTGTGTTACATTTGGCTACAACCTGGTATTCATTTACTCTTCTTTACTTTTTGCTTCTTTGCCATTTTTATTAGGGGTTATAGTACATAACCTCACATATAGTCAAAGAGCATTTAAGAAAGTTAGCTTCCCTTATAAAGATGCAGGCATTCTAAGAGACTAATTGAATGGTATAGCTCAGGCAGTAGTATCTGTGACTTGCATTTCAGAGGTAATAAATTTGATTCTCATGGTTGTCCTTCCTGACCCATAGGATTTTTCAGCAGTTTCCCAAGTCTGCTACAACAGGACCGTCAACTCAATACACTGTGATGTCATACTCTTTTGCCCAATGACCGAGTGTGGGAAGTGGGCAGAAATGAAGGTCAATATAGAAAGACAACCAGTGTCGGAATAACTGAAAATTGCAATATTAGAACTTTAGAATGTCGCCATTTCTGTATTTTATAAGCCACTGCATACTGTTTACACAAGTCCGTCCGCTGTTGCTGCACTCAAATAATCAACTGTAACACAATGCCTGCTTGCTAGCACTGATATGCTGACCTTGCTCGTTGCCGGTATTTTTGTGAGTTAAGGCTGCCTGCACTAGAAGAATGCTGGGAAGGATAATTACATCTGTCAAATTTCCTGTTGCTGCATTTCGTATGACTTCTCATCATTTTAGTTCACCTATCATCCTGATTGGCTATTTCAGGATTTCAGGAGCTGACGTGAGGTCTGTAAATCCTCATACTCTGGGTTAGGTGAAGTCTCTGTTGTTTAAGTTCCATAGGGGGTAATGGGAGCTGGTTGTATGAGCTGCTACAGGGAATTCAAATCTATATCTGTTAGGAACCATGCCCTTTGCAGTCATATCTCATCAGTTCAGCCACCCTTAGTATCCTCTCAAGTCACTCCTCCCTCCTGTGGAGATTTTACAGGGGATAGGCTCAAAAGATGTAGGTTGAGGTCATAGTGTCTAACAGCAAAATGAAAAGGGAAACTTAGACTCTGAAGTTAATAAAAAAGAAAACCACTTGCTCATGTCTCAGTAAAAGATTTACAGAACTGTTGATACTTTTTAAATTATAAATCCCTTTTATTTTTATTAGTCATTGTGTAAAATATTTGCTGAAAATATTTATACAAATTATTTATATAAATAAAATAATTTTAATTTACATGCATTACAACTGCTAATCGCTGCATGCAATTCAAAACTAATGTTAAAAGTTTATGTATCTCATCCTAAATTAGGCCAGGTTATCCACCATAAAAAATGCATAAACTTTAAATGGGTCAATGATAAGTATGGTACTTCTCAATTTATGGTACCATTTTAAGGTCAAGTGGTTGCTAGTAACATGTGTAAAATAAACACAGAAATAGCACTCTTTAATTCATTTTAATCTATTATTGATACAGTGTACAACAGCATTAACTAAAATTGCTTTGTACTTTACCTTTGTACAAAACAAATTTATTTGATGGCAAAAAATTGTTTATTATGCACTTCATCATGTATGTGAATACATACAGACAACCATGTAATCATTCTTTCTAATTCTTTGAGAATGAGATAGAAAGAAATGGGTCTATTCTGGGGAACACATCTATGTTGAAGAATCCCTAACTAACAGACCAGCTAGACAAAATTCCAGATCATAACAGTTTTTAAGAAACTGCATTGAAATGAAAACAGTAATTTGTACACATTGAAATGAAATAAAAATGAATGGAGTGAAGAATATTAGGAGAAAGGAAAGAGGCACAAATGAACAAACGTAGATTAAAAAGATGGATGTTAGTGTTACTAGTACTGACTCATCTTAAGTAAATACATCTTAACACATTGCCATTTCTAGCTTCTTACACGTATAAATAGATAATAATTGCAGAACATATGTAACTGAAGGAACTAAATTGGTTGTTTGGAAAGGTGTATGACAGCTTTGTTCACCGCATCCATAAGATTTATCTTGTTCACTTATTTTGTTGTCAGCATAGTGAAATAAGCAGCAAATCAATCAGTAATAAAAAATAAACTGTGTTTTAAAAATATATATATATATATATATATATATATATATATATAATCTGATTATATTGAAATACAAGAGTAGCTCTATTAATGTAAAACCAAGCCATTGAATATAAACTGTTTATACAAAATTTTGGATTATTAATGGTAGAAAATGAAAGAAAATCAGAAGGAAATAATGATAACCTGTAACACAATAATAGAACATTAAAGTAAGAGCAATTCCTGTTCTGTTTACTTGTAGAAGTATTCAATTACTAATTATTGAATTTCTTTTGAGGTATGGCTGTGTTTAGTTCAGATTACTGACACAAGGTGCAAAGCAGATATCAACGTTTAAATAATAATACATAATAATACATAAAATATGAAGCCATTAACAGTGAAGCAAACAAATATATACAAATATAATAATCTGTAACTTAAAACTTCACTTATCTTATAAGAAATGATGAAACCTTTTTTATAAATTGAACAGGATCACGATTTTGTGAAACTTTTTTTTCACATCCTCAGCAAAAGTCATAAACAACATCATTGTCAATGCTACAATCACTAGATGTCACTATGTTTTTGTTAGAACTACCAAAATATGAAAAAGTAAAAAATTTGAAAACAGAATTGACTGCTGGTATTTCAAATTTCATTACACAATGTTTATTTTTTAAAATAAATATCTTTTCCCAAACCATTAAATCTATTGGACTGCTTAAATGTTTCAAGATAAGTGAAGTTTTAAGTTACAAATTATTATATTTGTATATGTTTAAATAGATACCTTTCCTTTAAATAAAATATTTCTAATATGTTGGTGATGAATTAGCAAAATCAAGAATTGTGCCATCTTAAGATGATTATATCAACAGGTAAACAATAACTTTGCACATAAAAATGCCTTTCCCTCATGATATATCATATAATTAATTATATGTTTGATCTTCTCCAAGCAGTCAAATGATAATGACTCTTTCACTTATTTTACGTGATGTAAGAGCACCTAAATAATAAAATTATATAATTTATAAAACAATATTTCACTTTGGTAAGGTCTTAATCTTTATAAGATCTCCTTTTTCTGGTATAAAACGAAGGGTATTTAAGATTGTAATAACAAATCTCTCATTTATATAATTGAAAAAATTTATTAATTTTTAGATGAGTCGTATTTATTACACATCTGCTTCACTTTCGTACCTATTTTGAGGACATGTTTCGCAAATCATCGTTTGCATCTACGGCTCTTGAGTCGCATAAGAGCCGTAGATGCAAACGATGATTTGCGAAACATGTCCTCAAAATAGGTACGAAAGTGAAGCAGATGTGTAATAAATACGACTCATCTAAAAATTAATAATTTTTCGCTTCACTGTGGTGTTCCAATACAGTTAAATTTCGAAAAAATTTATGTTTAAAAATATATAAGAAATAGATTATGTGTATAATGGATGTCAGACTACTTCAGTCCTGATGTAAGCGACAAGGAGGAAAGAGAGAAGCAATCGTGAGACAGTGACCATTAAGGTGTTGGTTGGTCAGGGAAGGTAATGGGTGTTATATTTTATCTACATACCTTCTGTGACCCATAATAGAAAATGGTGCTCTACAATCCACACAGTTGTAAAAGCTTGTTATATTAAATTATATTCATAATATGATTTCTAAGAGTTTATAAAGAATGGTGCTTACTGCATGTTTTTGTTCACTGTTTTGATGTTCTCTCAAAAGCTTAAATTCATTATACAGAACAGTTATTGTGTAATTACATTGGTATTATTTTATTTTCAAATACTCCTGTCTACTATGCACAAATAGGCAGTACTTATTCGGTTAGTGGTTTGTAATTGCGGGTGTTGTTCCGGTGTACAGTTCACTGATCTCCTAGGTCTTTAGGTGGAGCCGTCGACCCCTCTACTACTATCTAGATACAAAATAATCAAAATATGAATAAGATAAGACTAACATTATTGCCATTAATGACTATCTTTTTCTTTGAACTTTTACTAACAATAAACTAAAAGATAGATACATCCTCTTGAGTATTTAAAGGAGCAAATAGGAAACCAAAGATGATACACAGATTAACATTAAAAATGAATGTTATTATCATAGCCATATAATTATAATTAATGACATTGTCTTCCATGGAGTGATACCACTCCTTCCTTAAACTGTTCTAAAAGCAAGATAAGCATGTATACGATAATTTGATATTCTTGTACAATGTGATGCATGAGAATTAACTTTGTGTGTGAATTGAAGCATTGCTTTTAAATGAATTCTGATTCCATGAATGGAATCATACATAAAGAGATTCAGGAAATTATGCATCATAGTTGGAGTGCTTGCACATCTGTAGCAGACAAAACAAAAAAAGGCAGTATTATCATTTATTTCAATAATGTAAATATTATTTTTCTGTTCAAATGCCAAAAAACAAAATTGTAATGTAATTTCTGTAATCTTACTCATTCACCATAGTACTGTAATTCAATTTATGAGATCCTAGAAGTTTTTGTTCCACCTCCATCATGTGAGGTTATGTATTCATTACTCTTACACAAAGCATATATAATTTCAGCAGCACCTGATGGAAAGAGCATAGATGCCATCTGGTTAGGAAATGGTTTTATGTGTGCCTTGTTTCTTCTAAATTTAGCTATTTTTAATGATAAAATAATTTTAATTTGCATTAGAATCATTCCATTTGAACCAAACTTCTAAGGTACATTGCTGATTAGCGTGGCACACCTCCAAATAGTTGTAAGGTTTTTGAACTATCTTGAAAATTAAAAACTACTGGTTTCTTGAAATTCAGTAATTCAAGGTGGAACAGCTTCAGAAACTCAGTAGGCATTCTGCTTTGGGGCACCTCTCATCCCATTCCTCAAGACTGAATTTTCTTGATCAGCAGTAAGAAAAAGGTCTGGGTGTGTGCATGCCTATGAGTTGTGTAAGTCAAAAACAAAAAGTTAAATTAATACCAATTTAAGTTCAGCAGCTTCAAAGTATGCAACATGAAGATTTTAAAGATAGGTATAATATTTTAATTGTTATTCCTTTTTCCAAAACGTTTCTAACTTTGATTAAAATGTCACAATTTTCTGATAAAGTCCTTTACTTGATTGAATTTTGTATAAAAAGGTAATCTTGAAGATAGACAGGAGCTTATTATAGATAAAACTTAGAGCTAATTAAAATATACGTTCATGATAAATTTTGTCTCTTAGTGTCAGCTTGTTTTGAAACGTTCTATGTTGTAAATGTAGATGTTTTGTAAGTAATGGATAATATATACACTTGGAAGCTTGCAATGCTAGCTACACCCCACTCCTTTCTTTTCTTTGCATTGCAGGAACTTGTTAGTATGGATAAACATTTGAATGCTGAATATCTTGAAATCTTGCCAAATTTGCAATCATTCCTAAAAATAAATATGTAACGTAATGTGAATAGAAGAATAATTATGTGTAATTAGAGGAATTTAGTAACAGTGACGTCATAATTAATTGAAAAAAAAAACCTATCTGTTGTCGGTTTTTAACACTTCGTCACTTACATTTTTATATTATTGAGGGACTAGTTTTGGAACCCAATGCATCCATTATCAACCTAAAGGTCTGACTATTGTCCAACTAGTTCCACCACCAGAGAGAAGAGAGCAGACACAACAACAGACAATAGTCGGACCTTCAAGGTTGATAATGGACGCAACGGCTAAATATAAGTTGTGAAGTGTTACAAACCGACTACAAAAAGTTTTTCAAGAGGATAATTGTTAATATGAATACTTAATAAAATACAAATTTTTGAAACTAATATGAATTTTTCTAGAGCATATTACTACAAAAATGTTGAAAAAATACTCTGCCAACATAGAAATTAACATTCAGATACTGTGGTTCAAAGGTGGCATTTATACCTTTCCCACCTAGTATGTATTCATTTTATCATAAGATAAAGCGAAAAAACAATTATGATGGATCCAGTTCCTTGTTAAGTTCCTTATAAGTTTTGCTGCTACAACATTTTGTACATATTTTAGAAAATAGTGCATGGAAATAATTTAACAATCAAAATGGTCTCAGTATGCCTTGTAGCTGAAAAAAAATTGTCTAGATGGAATATAAATGATTAAACAAGTAAATAACTAGAAAGAGACTTATTTCTCATCAACTTTTAGGTCATTGTACTTCAGATCTATTTAACTGTGGGTAAACCAAAATACTCCACTGTTAAAAAATAGCACTTAACTATGTAACACTGCCTAGAAAACTGTGTACCAATTCAGAAGTAATATTTTTACAGCAGACAAAGAAGCATGATTTAAGTGAAAAATCAATTTCTAGATATTTGCTCCATTTATTGAATCAAATGTTGAACCTGTAATATTGTGGTAACATTATGCATGGTTCTGGAATAGGATAGGAATTTAGTATGAAATAACTGGTATCCCATCTTTAATATGAAAAGCTTTCGTTAAACATTCTTATCAGAATGAAATAAAACCAGAAGATATATTTTTATTTGGGTACTTTACTAGGCAGAGTCACATATATCTTTTACAGTGTATTGTAAAAGTGCTTAGTTACTTTGACAGATGTAAACATGTAATGAAATTCTGTGGTAGGAAGTCGTAGGTTGATGTATGCATTTTTGCCTTTGTGGAATCTTAACTCTCAAATTGATACGTGTGTGATTTGAAATAGAGAAATAAACCAAAAGTTTTTGATGGATAACCAACATGAAAAGTTCAATGCCATGGCTGATAGTAAGTCGCCACAAACATATCTTGAATGCGAGAGCCCCTAGTGGTTTACCATGGAAATATATGAGTCCAATGGAGAATTTAATGCCATGACAGCAAGTTGGCCATTTAGGCTCAATGGGAAAGGCGACTGGAGGGAAACCAGGAAATCCATGGTTCAAATCCTGGCCATGGCACCTTAGCGTATATATGGCTAGCATGAAGAAATGATTAATTTCCACAATTAACTAAAACCAAAAGCTACTTAACACACCTTGATTTGTGAACGGAATAGCAACAGCTAACACCTGATATTGACACATTTTTAACAAATCAACTTATGGCTGCTTACCACAGAATTATTGAATCTAAAAAGTTTGAATAGTGCTTTCAATTGTAGGCATATATGAAAAAGTTGATGTTTGTGTAAGCATAAAATAGCGTGGTATTATTCAAAAGGTCAGATTTTATCAAAGTTATAAATTATTCTTTTTGGTGCCATTTGGGGAAAAACTACACACTATTTGACTCAGGAATTGAGCTATGACCTTGTGGTTGACATAAATGAACCTGAGACAGTGCTCCAATGTATAATCCCCTCGCTCTAATGTTTTACACCATGCTTCGTAAGTAACTTATCCTTTGTGCAAAGTAGCATCAGTAATACATTATATTACTGCATAAAACAAAACAATTATGATTGTACTTTCAATAAGTAAACTCTATACCTATAAAACAATATATTATGATCATATACATGTGAAAATTATTTTGGTAGCTTGATTAATCCAGAGGATATGATTGTAGGCAGTAAATTGGAACTGCGTATTACTTTATTGGCATTGTTCCAGAGAGCTCCATACTTCACTGCAAGACTGTACATTCAAATACAAAAGACATTCTCCCGAGTAAATGACACTGTGCTGTAGCTATAGAACATTTGTACGATGCATATAAAATTAAGCAGAGTTAGCTTGTTAAAGTGAATTAGTGAAATTTATATTAGTACCCCATTCATCTCGACTAAGTGGACAAGAGGTAGTCCAGTTTAACAGAAATACAAATAATCTTGAAACAAGCTTAGTTGAATACAAACTTTGATGTATTATAATGAGATTTGGATCACTGCAAGCAAATAGCAGCGTAAGGAATTGAAAGCTGTATACAATCTTTGTCAGGCTGTCATTAAACCTAATGAAACACATTATTACACACTTTAGGATGCTGACCTTGCTAACTATACTTACTGTTAGCCTAAAGCATGCAATCACTGATGATCTCTCTCTGTGGCCCTAACATTATGACCTTATACATTTATTTGTATTTATCAAAATATGCATATATTTTTATGATGAGGAAATAATATAAAACCTCAATTTGGACAAACCCAAAATCCAGATTGTGAGGGTGGTTAAATAAAATTTTTATGTATTGGTAAACGTTAATTTATTTTTTAATAAATGTTGATATTCTGTTACATACAAACTCATGATAAGTTGTGAGTATTTAAAATATTGTACATTTAAGATGTTATAAATGTTCTTTAAACATTTCCTAAAACATATCTGAAACTGTTAACTGGCTAAGTAATTGGTGATGACTGTTTGAAACTACATTTCATACTGCTTTCTATTGATGTAAACATCTAATAGCTTGTATCTGAAAGAAACAGACTATTCATTTATTGATTGTTAAATTCATTCAGATTATTTAACACTTATATTACACATAGCTACTTCTGATGAAAGGAGCAATAGCTCAAAATTTATTAAATCAACTCTTAAGTATTGTAAGTGTTAAATATCATACAAGTTGAATCATCCATTTAAATTCTATCATTGTTACAAGTTTACTTCATTATACAAATATTAATGTATTGTTTCAGCTACACTAATTTACTAATGTACAAAGTATATGATATTGTACCAATCAAAATTACGTGTAAATCAAAACATTTTCAGGAGGGATAACATGAAGAATATGAAGAAAGAATTTCAGCATTCATAAAAACAGGACGTATGTACCTTCAAATAGGTACTCTGAAATTTTAGAAAGAATGTATTAAAGACTACGTACAATATGTCTTCAGTAATATGCGTCTATGTTACACATTTTATCATTTTTCCTGTAGGCTAGTTGGGAGACTGTGATAACAATTCTGTTAGTTAATTGCTCAGTTGAAATAAAATATAATATTTTGTAATTGTTTTCTTACTTTCTTTTCCCTCATTCCCTTTTTTTCCAGTAAAAAAAGGTATTAAGTATATAATTTCTGCATTCCCACTTTTTAGGAACATAGAGCTATAGTTTTAACACAACTTTGAATTAAGTTTAACATTTATTAAGTATTTAACCTAGATGATAATAGTACATATTGTTCTTCTTCTTTAACTACCCTCTTGTACCACGACCAGGGGAAAACCCACTCCAGCTCCATGTTGTCCACTACAAATCTCACTTAGCGGTCGCCCAGGATCGAACCCAGGCTGCCTTGGTTAGAGCCAAGCAGTCTAACCACTCAGCTAATAAAAAACTTAAGGTGACAACAGTGAAGCAACACAAATACTACATAAAATATTCTGTGATAAAATAGGAAGAGAAGGGTTGGCATTGTTTAGAACAGGAGTAATATACTTAAGGAGTATATTAAGGGAAGATGTCCAATTTGTGAAAAAGAAGATAGTACTTGGCATTATATTTTTGACTGTCAAAAAACAAAATATTGGAGAGATGAATTTCTTTTGCATAAGTGGGAAAACATACCAAATGAAATAAGAGGCAAAAGAATCTTGAATCTAAGATCAGAAATAAACATAATAAAACTGGGAAAATTTATAGGCAAGGTAAGACAAAAATTACTTAGGAAAACAGGGAAGACTAATGAGAATTACTATGAAAAATAGTAGAAGGTATAAAGGGAAACAAAAATATAGATCCCAAGTTTTAAAATGCTCCATTATATACACAACCTGGATTGATTATAATGGGGCATAGGAATATGCAACTCCAAAACGAGGAATATGTAAGATTTTGTACTTATGCTATACTAATTATGTTATATATGTATGAAGTTATATATGCTATATATTGTAATAAGAAATAGGAAATACGCTAACAAATATAAAATGTAATTATTTGTCATAAATTACAATTATATTTTTAAGAAAGTGATGAAATTTTCCTAGAATTCAAGAGACTAGTTTCTCAAATAAATCTTTTGTATCTTCATTCACTTAGCTTTTTTTTTTTTTTTTTTTTTTTTTTTTTTTTTTTTTTTTTTTTTTTAAATTTAAAAGGTTTTAACCAATTTAACCCTATTCATATCGGGTCATTAAAACATAATACATGTGGTAACCATTTGCAGGCTCACTCCACTGTGTGGGGGAAATTATGCCTTACCTGATTAGCATATAACATAATTTCTGATTGTTTCAGAAACGAAATTAGTCCTAATAGTTTTATGGCACTTCAGTTTTCAGGCCATAATGAGTCATTTCACAGAATCATTAATAAATTTGAAGCTATGGTTCCAATATTACACAAGAAACATTTTGTATCAGTTTTAACAAAAAATAAGTTTGATACCGGCACCAGTTTAGTGCAATTGTCTCTAAAATTGTATATTGTCTCAAAAAATTAACATGAAGTTGATATTGAACATAGTCTGTGCTGTTACATGAAATGTTCTGCAAAGTGTACTCTATGGTAATTGCTAAAAGAATAAGACACATTTTGTTTAATAAAACAATGAGAGATATGCTTCTTGTTGGTGATAGTTTAGTGCACCTCTTCTGGCATTTTGCTGGTAACTCTAGGCTCTCTTAGACGGTGGAGAGAAACTCTAATTGGTCACCATATGTTTTAACGACTCTATATACGAGGGCTGTTCAGTAGAGAATGATCACAATTTTTTTGTTTGTTGACAAAGTACATTTACTCATCCTCATAATTTTGATGGTCGTTCTCAAAATAGTCTCCCTTGAATGCGATGCACTTGTCCTAGCATTTCTGCCAGTCTTCAAAGACATGCTGGACACCATTTTTTGAGAGATCCTTCAAAATCGCCTCCGCAGCCTTCACCATGGCTTCTGATGATGAATAATGCCTCCCACCGAAGGCGTTTCTTCAAGTTAGAGAATAGAAAAAAGTCACATGGGGCTAAATCCGGACTATAGGGAGGGTGAGGGATGCACTTCACGTTGATTTTTGCAAGATATTCAGCAACAACATTGGTAGCCGCTCATAATCTTTGTGCAACATCCAGCCTGCTTCATGGAAATGTGGTCGTTTGTGCCTGATATGGACTTGCAATGTTTTCAGGACATCCCTGTAGTACTGTCCAGTTACTGATGTGTATGCAGGTACAACATGCTGATAAACCATTCCATGAATATCAAAGAATGAGATGACCATAACTTTCTCAGCAGAAGCAACCCCTTTTACTTTTTTTGGAGGTTGATGATGGAGATTTCCACACTGAACTTTGCTGTGTGCTTTCAGGATCAAAATGATGTAGCCAAGTTTCATCAACAGTGATTACGTTTGAAAGAAACTCCGGATCTGTCTCTTTACTTTAATTTTAACTGCATGTTACCTCCATTGCAAAGGTAGGCAATATTGAACATGTCTGAACATATCTGGTTCTCACAGGCATAAATCAGGAGTACCAACAATGAAACTACTGCGGCGTGTTTGTTTCACATTAAGCTAACTGAATATAATAAGATTGAATTTTAGTGCGAAAAATTAAGACTGTAAAAAAATTATGATCATTCTTTATTGAACATCCGTCGTAACATTGTGAGAAGAAAAGGAATTGTAATATTTCTAAATACCAATACAAGGTTCCAGCTATATAAGGTTCCAACTGAGGTTGAATTAAGTAAGATAAAAGTTTTAAAAGAAACTGATTGAGGCCTTGGAGAAACATTTTTTTCCAGAATCCTCAACAAGAATAGCACAGACACAGCCTACCATGTCAAAACCACAAACAGCATAGTAGAAACACGCATCCAAATCTTATCAAATGAAATATATGATGCAATTAAGAGGGTATAGAAGGGAAAAGCAGCAGGGCCAGAAAATATACACACAGAACACATAAAAGAAAGGCAAGAACTGTTGCTGCCCTTATGGACAAAACTGTTTAATCAGTGCCTGAAAATTGGTTCAATCCCAGATAGTTGTAGAATGGCCCAGATGACAATATTATATAAAGAGAAAGAAAACACTAAAAACCGTAACTCCTACATGGGCACATACAAGATTTTCTTCAAAATTCTAACTAAAAGACTAAACATGGAAGTGGACAAATTCATCCCAGACTATTGAGCTTCTGAGATAAAAATAGAGCACCTTACAAGCTGTGAAAGTTCTACTGGAAGAAGTAGAGCAGACCCTTAGATGCAATAAGAGCAAATACCATGCTGTCTTCATGAACTATAGGAAAGTGTTCTATTATTGCCAATGATAGTCAAATGTTCTCCAGCTGACAGTTTGTTGTGAATTGAGTATAATATGACTTCTTTCGTGCTTCAGAAAATAGAACTTTGAAATATATAACGATAGCCTGTGTGGTGCTCAATATGAAGCAGAACTGGTACAAAATTCCCCGAAGTTATCAATGCAACTCTTTTGTTACATAGAATTGTAAACACCAAATACATATTCTTTTTTCAATAAATACATTTTATCTAATTTTCTTTACTAAAGCTAGCAAACATGTCTATTGTGCTAGTGTCATATATGTAACTATCGACTGTTGTTTATTTTTATATAAGTTTTACAAACTATTTCTAATGAAAGCTTACTTTTGTAAGCTCGTATCTACGTTAGGTTACTCAAGATAACCCGTGCAGAACTGGTTTCATAAATTACAGATTTGGTTTTTGGGGCAAAGGGTAAAGAGTAAACAGAATCAATATTCGGGTGTTAAAAATGGGTCAGTGTATGCTGACCTTGAGTTTAAATACTCTTTCTATGGTTCACAGAAACAACTAATACCTACCGATACTTAAATATTTTAAGAGTGGGTTGCTATATGTACATTAATGAGTATACATTTTTTTTAATTTATTGATGAAAACTTTTCTGTACATAGCTTGTACAATATAGTTTTGCCAAATGACTTATAACATATTAAATAACATGAAATATGTGCATATGTGGGGATTACCCAGCAGTAATCTCAATAGTCTTTAAGGTTATGTTATTAGGTCTAGAAGGTCTATGTGTCGTTTTCTTTTCAGTCTTGCCGATGATGTATCTGACTTTATGGCGACAGTTCTAATCTCATACTTCCGTGTATCTGCTGCCAGCTGTTCTAATGAAGAACTATGCGATCTTTAAAGAGTGCGCTTGGTCGGGTAGAGGGATTGAAATTGATTTTTTTTTTTTAACTTTTCGGACGCACTTTCACTGCTCCCATTCCGAATTGCAAGTGAAACACCGCTTAATTTTGCTCATAGGCCTCTTTATTAAGTTTGAAATTTTTATACATGTCTTACATCTGGAGTATGACGAAGTGTGTCGATTTGTTGTTAATATACGCTCTCCAATGTTATATTATAATGGATGATGAATGAAATGGGTCAATGAATGATGCTCAAATGAGCCCAGGGTCCACGGGGCTTAGAGTTACCCAACATTCATCTTTCAGGATAAGCGAAAACTCCGAAAAGAAAACCCTTATTCAGATAACTCACAGCCGAGATTCGAATTCGGGACGTCTTGAACGTCAGGCAGACACGCTAACACCTACGGTGTAGAGGCAGACCCACCATCATTGACGTTGTCGTCGATGATGTATATATTCTCATCTACAAAGTGACCCAAGAAAAAAGCAGGAAATTTGGATTTTCTACAATAAGAGCGATTGCATGTGCTATAATTGTGTGTTGTGCAGTTGTATAGTTTTGTACTGTTCCATTGTGTATAAATTTCCTGTCTTTTTGTGGGGCATCCTCTATTTTTGTCTGTTTTCGGTGTAATAATAATATAACAATATAATAATAAATAAAACTATTCTTACAAACATTTAGGAATACCTCTACTTTATACTAAGCTAAATATTTGCATAAGTAGTATTTGGTAATTTTTTGTAGGTGGAAGGGTTAATTTGGGAATACAGTAGACTTTGAACGATTGTCAAATGTTGAAAGAGTTGGTCTCTATGCCTTTGAAATGCTTTTGCATGGCCAAGAGATAAAAAAAATGACGTCCATGATTTGAGACAAATAATGGTTCACTCAAAAAAAAAAAAAAAAAAAAAAAGACATAAATGGTATGTTTTAACGAGCTCTGCATTTTATGTGCACTAATTTTCTGACTACCTCTTACGGTTTAGCAGTTACTGAACAGTCATACAGAATTAAGTGCATTTCTGAGAACATTCCCAGAAAATTGAAGATGTAACTATTTAAATTTAATTTATCATGAAAATACCTTAAACCTAAGGTATTTTTGCCCGCCTTGGTAGCGTGGTGACAGCGAGTCTGCCTCACGTTCAAGAGGTCCCGAGTTCGAATCTCGGTCAGGGTGAGTTACCTGGATAAGGTTTTTCCCAGGGGTTTTCCTTATACTAAAAGACGAATGTCGGGTAACTCTAAGCTCTATGGACTCTGGGCTCATTCGAGCACATTTCACCCATTCCATTCATCGTCCGATATGACATCGTTGGAGGACGTAAGATTAAAAAAAAAAAAAAAAACCTAAGGTATTTTAATACCGAGTGGTATGGTATAGGCGGTTTCTCTGTGGTTCGTATTCGGGAAGCCGGGTTCGATTCCCGTCACCGACCTTTCTGACCTATGGGTTTTTGCACGGGTTTTCTCGTGTCAGGCGAATGCTGCATAGGTTAATACATCCCCAAATTTCCTATCTCTCCATTTCATCTCCATTATCATTTCACATCATCTCTCATCTGGTGGTCTCTTTCGGGGTAGAAGTGTCGGCGGGAGTCTCGGCGGTGCATGGCAGGATGCTGTCCTCTGAGTAAAACTTCCTTCTCTGGTAGGACGGTCTGATTGGGACGTTTCAGAACCTCGGATGAGCTGCTGGTTATGCTGGTCTGCTGGGGAGTTTCGAGCTGTTAAAGTGTAGGGACCCTGCCCTCTGCACTGTCATGGCTCTTTGAGACGACTGCCCTTGGTCTCCTCTCACCTCATCCTTCCTCCCGTGGATGCACTCCTTGGGCATGGGCACAGTAGGTGTAGTCTCGTCGCAGTGCCCAATCCAATGGTACTTTAATGAAAATCGCTGGAGATATTTTTCAGGAAATTAAGGTTTTGGAAAAATGTTCAATATAAATATTATGAGATTAGGGTGATCCTGAAAATCTTCGAGTTTCATTCTTAGAATGTACTAAGCATACCAACTTTGCACACACAGCCATAAACACTCACATACAGACATGGACTTCTAAAAATGCCCTTTTTTAGATTCAGGAGGCCTCGAAACATGTATTTCTGATGAAATATCTATATCAAATTTTGGGTAGAATACAGTACTCTATGTAGTAGAGATGGTAATAAATGAAGGAACATTAATACGCCCATCTTTGAAGATGAAAATGTGAAATGTGTAGTGTTTAACGCCCGCTTTTACTACATACGGCACCGCAGGCGATGACACTGATGATACATGAGATGAAGATGGAGCACTGGTGGAATGAGATGGCGGGGGAAACCGGAGATCCCGGAGAAAACCCGCCCCAGCGCCGTGTTGTCCACCACAAATCTCACTTTGCGGTCGCCTGGGATCGAACCCGGGCCGCCTTGGTGAGAGCCAAGTGGTCTAACCACTGAGCCACGGCTTGGCCCATCTTTGAAGATGTCACAGTAATTTATGTACTTACATAATGAAATGAGGTAATGGTTAATTGAAAATGAAATCTTTGGAACTATTTTTCTGAAGAAAAAAGGTGATATGACTCTTTTAAGTGCAACAGCTATTACGGTTTTATCTTTTGTTTTGAAATAAGATTGAAGATTTCATATACTGTTTGAGACACAATTACAGAAGCCAACCACAGAAGTTATCATATAACTAACATCAGATGTCCTCAAGTTATTTACAGGTAGTCTAAAATAATCACAAAACTGTAGACATAGACTGCAGATAGGGAAGGTAAACTTACGGCGTTTTCACGGGGATGATTCATTTTGCTAACGCCATATTTAACACTGTCACCCGGTTCCACCCCTCCACAATTATTTTTCCGCCGCTTTTCGAGTGATCGTTAATCCCTACAATCCCTCTCTTCCTCCAGTTCTTCTGGAGGTGACAAAAAATACCGAGTGAGAGGCATAAAAATAATGCTCCGAAAAGTTGGCAATCATTTATCAGCCGGTGTTAATGGCGCCGTGTCAAGTGAATGTAAATCGTGCGTTTTTTGTTTTGTTTACGTTTTGATAGACTCGCACGAAATGCAAATGGAGTTCGCAGAGGGAAAAAAGGTATTACTACAGCAAAAGCTCTTCCATAGGAAGGGCGTTTGGCTGTTACCTGATCTTCTGGCCTTATGACTTGTATCAGCGCTGCTGACGAAGAAATACACAAATTTATTTTCCTTCTTTCGCTTCAGCTAAAACATCCTAAAATGATATAGAAAGTACCATTAAAAAATTCGATATCAAGACTTCTTCTTCATCATCTTCTTTGGTGTATTCCTTGCAATAGGTGATTGTAGTAGACTTCGATTGATAGTGCACTCGGGAAATCTATGCGGTAGTTTGTTACTAATTTCAGTTAATATTTTTCTTAAATACTGTTATATTCTACTGTTAATAGCTTCTTATAACTTATTAGTACTTAAGTGCTAAATTTAAGTGTAGTGTGTTAAGTGCAAAATTACATTAACGATGGATAGAGTCAATATGAAAAGTCCAATGCCATGGCCCACCTCGGTAGCGTAGATGGTAGCATGTCTATCTCACGTTCAAGAGGTCGCAAGTTCGAATCTCGGTCAGGGTGAGTTACCTGGATAAGGTTTTTCCCGGGGTTTTCCCTTATCCTGAAAGACGAATGTCGGGTAACTCTAAGCTCCATGGACCTCGGACTCATTTGAGCATCATTTCACCCATTCCATTCATCGTCCGATATGACTTAACGTTGGAGGACGTAAAATTACACCAGAAAAAAAATCCAATGCCATGGCCAGGATTTGAACCACGGATCTCCTGGTTTCTGCCCAGTCGTTCTAACCCATTGAGCTACCATGGTCAACGTGCCGTGCTGACATTAAATTCTCCATTTCACTCGTATATTTCCCCGGTAGAACACTAGGAGCTCTCGCATCCGAGATACACCGTTTGTGGCGACTTACTATCGTACTTCAGTCCAAGGCTTTATCATTTAACTCTTATTATTTTAGTTAATTGATGGAAATTAATCATTTCTCCACACTAGCCGTATATAGGCTAAGGTTTTTTATGGATAGAGTCGGCATGAAAAATTCAGTGCCATGGCCTATATACGGCTACTATGAAGAAATGATTAATTTCCATCAATTAACTAAAATAATAAGAGTTAAATGATAAAGCCTGGGACTCAAGTACTTACGATAGTAAGTCGTCACAAACGGTGTATCTCGGATGCGAGAGCTCCTAGTGGTCTACCGGGGAAATATACGAGTCAAATTGAGAATTTAATGTCAGCAGCACGTTGACCATGGTACCTCAATGGGTTGGAGTGACTGGACGGAATCCAGGAGATCCGTGGTTGAAATCGCGGCCATGGTTTGAATTTTTCATGTTGACTCTATCCATTAAAAACCTTGGCCTATATACGGCTAGCGTGAAGAAATGATTAATTTCCATTAATTAACTAAAATTACATTAACAAGTTTATATGACTGCAACATTCGTAATAGCTGTGTGTCTAAGTAAAATTGTAGCAAACAAAGACATCTGTGTTGCCGAGATGTTATTAGTATAGTGAACACATTAGTGAAGTGTAGTGAACTGTTGAGTTGTGTAATTATTAATAAAATGCGCCTCAAAACAAGAAATACAGCAAGCAGATTTTTATATGCAGCTGCTAGCTGCTTTTTGATTGACACTGGTGTTATTTCCTTGGTATTTGCATCGGCACCTCTTATTGGACGACTGATGGAGCATGTTTCATGTCACATGGATTTTACGTCAAAATATCCTCTAGCTTTAACCAACTTATTGCGGCATACCCGCATGTCAGATTTCAAATTGGTTGGTGTTTACTTTTGATTTGGGTTCTAATTGGAGCTATGAGATCTCTTGTCCTCAGGTGAATGGTTGTAGGAAATGGATTTGTTGTTTGTTGGCTGCTCAGTTGTCTCAATAATACACTGGTTCGTTGCAAAAATGATTTAATTTAATTCTCACTAAGTTCGTTGATTTAGATTGATTTGTAGCGGTGACCACCTGTTACTAAACTTCCTAACAGAATTCTCTTAATCCTTTATACGGCGAATACTTTGCTATTATAAACTTCTTCTGCTGCTTCTCTCACGCTGGTTGCATTATTCCTGACTTCCCTACATTTCGGACTTAGAAATCTTTACTACCTCTTCTTCGTGCGCAATAACACGTCTTTTCCCTCGTAGTATGACTGTAGAAGTGATTTACATTTCGGACTTAGAAATCTTCCCTACTTCTTCTTCACGCGCCCTAACACATCTTTCCCCTCGTAGTATGACTTTTGAAGTGAAGTTTCGTCTACTCTGCGATTCAGTTCGTACTTTATTCTGATCCCTACTCTAACCCTTATCACATGACCAAAATAACTCACCCTTCTCCCATTTCTCAAATCTTACATTATTATTGGTTTCTCATTTTATTTCGATTTTTCTTTATTGGTTAGCAAAACTCATCGAACTCATTGACGTTACATCCCACCGTGAGTTGGGTCACGCCTACCCTGGGCTCTTTGTAACGGTATACATCGTTATCGCCTCAGCAAAGTAAATCCTTTTAGGTCTTACGCTTGACCGCATATAGAAAACCTTATTGTTCCTACACATTTTTTGGTTATAGTTCTCAGACATTGAACCTTTCCTTACACAAAGAGGCTAACGGTCACCTCTTCCTGTCTCCCCGACTTGTGTTCAGATTTTACAGAAATATTTTCTCTCCCTTACATGGATTCTAGCATGTTAGTTGTCTTAAATTATATTCTTCCCATCTTATTCTTAATTAAACCGCTATTTTAATCATTACTCTAATTTCATTCTAATTTCATATTAATAGAACAATATTTTATATTAGTTTAGCAAAGCATTTTCATTAATTTATCTTCTTTTTTAATTCTCGTGATTTCAATTAATTCGCCACCTCCTAATCGCTGTCTGATACTGCGGTTACATAATGCCCGTTTGACAAAAATGAAATACCCATTATTTAAATTTTGTCAAACCCCCGTCATGACATTTCCTCCTTATATCTTATAATTTCTCATTCCCTACTCGAAACATTTTCCGGTGGTCACCGTTTCCCTCATCTTCATCAGTGTGTTACTTTATACACATAGAATGGTCAATATGGTACATCATATACATAGAATTATAGATATGATACATTACGTACATAGACAAGTACACTGTCGTATATGTGGTTATTACCCTATATACAAATAACATTCGTGATACCTCAACTATATATACACTTCACTGAATTATCCTTGTCTCACTTGACATCAACTTGATTGTACCTTATTACATTCCTTAAGTACTACATTAATGTTACTATATTACAGTTTACAATATTACATTTTACATTCAATGATTTTTTTTTTAATATTATTATATTAACTTATTGGGACGTTTCTTTATCTTTCAGTCCTTCACCGTAAGAACATTCGTCCTCACATTATTATATTTTGCGTAACGATGTCCAAATATGGTTACCTCTACCTGCACTCAGTTGTCTACCTGTAATCAGGTGTTTCGTTTACCTGACAGTAAACATTGGCAGTTCATTGTCCTGTCTTTCCACTTCACTTTTCACTCTCAACTTTCTTTCACTTTGTCACGCCTAAGTCTGTGACCTTTACAATAACAATATAGCCTTTTGGCACATGAATACATCAGTACTTATACTATATTTACATTTCACAAATTATTTTTAAAGATCTTTCTAACATGTTCATTAGCTGTGGTTATTCTTATTACATTATCATTTTGTTTGTGCACAGGAATTTTGGAACTTGCAACTCCCACGCAGTGTTTGAATTTCAAACGAAAACGTTACCCGTACTAATTATATAACTTTTACTTGGTATTCTTCACATCTTCGTATATATAATTTCAATCACATTTACACAGGTGATTCTTGGGTCTGCTCTGTACTGTTTACAACGTTTTTCTGACGATATGGCCTTATTAGGGAGATGTTATATCTGCCTATCGGTTTACCATTTCTTGGGTGTGATAGAGCATACGCTCTGTCACCAAATATTTTCTCAATCCGGTATGGGCCTTTCCATAGCATATATAGCTTTTTATTCTTCTTTCCTAACAAATCTGACTTGTCGAACGATTTCACTAGAACTAAGTCGCCGACCTTTGGTTCCCAATTCTTCTTATACCGCAGTTTCTTTGCGTTTCTTTTCTCTACTTTTTCCATTATTCTTTTAACAGCATTCTGGATCCGTTCTCGATCTGTCTCGGTCGTCACTTGTATACTTTCCGGAACACCCTCTATTATTGGTTACGGTGTTAAATTCCTATGCAATTGGATAGGAGCATATCCTGTGGTTAGATTGACTGAATTATTGAATATAAACTCAATATAGTTGATGTGGTCTGGCCAGGTAGTCTGTTTCAATGAGCAAAGGACTCGGAGATGAACACCTAGGTCTTTCATTACGCGCTCGCTTGGATTAGAGCACGGATGGTACGACGTTGTGTTATAGATGCGAATTCCGGCATCCTGAATGGTGTGCACGAATCGTCTTCCATGGTGTATGGATGCGTTATCTACTAATAGTGCTTTCATCTTCCCGTATTTGACTATATAGTCTTTCACTATTTTGTTCGCGCATGCTGCACTTGTTAATTTCTTGAGAGGGTATATTTTTACAAATTTCGACATCACGTCGATAAGTACAAATAAATATTTTAATCCTCCTCTTCCTGCAGGGAACTTATAAATTTTGATGTCGATATCTCCAGGATTTCATCTAACATTTCCTGTATTTTAAGGTTCACTGCCTCCTGTAAATCCAATGGAATAGGTCTGCACTTATATTTGAATGGGGGAACATCATGTATCTCGAATTCATACTCAAAATCACTATAGGTCCCAGTGTGTTCCGAAAATACATTTCTGTGTTTACATAAAATGTTATAAAAAATCTCTTTTTGGTGGTCGTTAAGTAGGTTCGCGTTTGCTACTGTTTCTCTTATTCTATAGGTCATGTTTACATTATTTTCGACTACCTGGAAATCATCTGGTAGGGTAATTATCTCCTGTTCACATGCTTCTGTCTGCCCAAGTCCGTATGACGTCATCTCTAAAAGCCCTTCTTCTGCCGCTACGTACACTTCCTTATCATATTTTCCCATCTCTTCTGCTTCTAATGGATTCATCTTAACTAGCTCCATCCCTCCTATTCGTATAAATTCTACAAAAAATGTTTCTCCATCTATTTATTTTTCTTCATCTGTCAATCTTATCTCATTTTCTGCTTCCCTTGAGCTAAACGGAACTTTAACTATGACGTCTTTAATTTTGATTTCCAAGGCTTCCATTTGATAATTCAACTTAGCTTGAAGCGCATACAACACGTCATTACCCATAATAATGTCTACAGATAGCCTATTAATAACAAAACATACAAATTCTATTGTATCCTCCCCAATGGTGACTTTCAAAAGCATTTGTGTATTAATCTTTTGTTTGGCGCGACCTACCGCCAGAGTACAATATGCACTTTTCACGGGCAATGTTTGCAATTTCATTCCATTGTTTTTTTTTAAGTGATAAAAGAATGCTTGACTTATAGCTGAAACTGAGGATCCTGAATCTATGGTAATGTGCCATTCTTCTTTGTTTATTATTGCAGCAATACGTGGAGCATCTCTCACTTCTTGCAATTCTGTTATGTGATTGTTTATTTGAGTACCGTTTTCTATTTCTGTTTCTGTTTTATTCTGTACCACCCTACTCAGAGCTGTGTCCCTGTTCAAATTAAGAACTAGCGTGTTCATCCGGGTCCGATGCGGGACGTCTTCTATCGCACCCTGGAGTCGTTTCCCGTCTGCTGTGTCGTGTCTGGCCTTTCATCTACCTCGGGCGCCGCGTCCCTCGGTGTGGGTGGAGGAGAACGCACCCATTCTCTTGAGAGAAGTTGATTCCTCTGTCTTACTTCAGGTCTGTCTGTATGGTTCTCTCTACCAGCGTCACGTGATTGATACTGTCTATTAGCTTCTGGTAGTCGGAACGTCGGTCTTGCATTCCCTCTTCGAAGAAATGGGGGGTGACCCCTATTTCCATTCCTAGTTACATGTACATATCTTATAGGGAAATTATATGAATTTGAATTTGGTGGTCCCTGTCTCCCTCTATTGTTGTTAGGGAATTCCCTCGGGACGTGGGCATCGTATCTTTGACGAGTAGCCATATGGTTCGTGTTAAAATTTCGGGGATTGTGTGCCCTTTCCCCGTCATGATTATTATTATTCCACAGTCTGTGTGGATTTCTCACTGGCATTCGATTCTCATGTCTATTTTGTGAATTTTGCGTCCCAACGCTTTGTAACGCTGTTAATAATGTAATTGCCTCTCTCAATGTCTGAGGTCTTGCTACCACCATGTGATTTCTAATGTTCTCAGGAAGGTGGGGTGTGAGAAGAGAAATCAGTTCGCCTTCCTGTAATGGAGGTTGTAGATATTTACTCATTTGCGAATATCTCAGGAAATAATCAGTAATAGACTCTCCATTATTACCTTGGTATCGGCCATTTGTTATTTGATTCCTTACTTGGTATTGGACATTGGCGTTCCAATACTTTTCTAGGAAAGCTGTTTTGAACAACTCGTAGCTGCATCCTTCTCCCACAGTTACTCGTAGCCAATTAAGTTCGGCAGATTCTAACGCCCTTTGAACTATTATTATCTTATATTGCTCGGGTACACCTCTGATGACAAAATACTTTTCTAAGTCGGCCAAAAATTGTACTGCGTTGTCATTGCGACAATTAAATTTCGGGAGGGGCAATTCGCTTAGAAAATTCATGTGCACTGGTGGATAAATATTTACGTTTTGCATATTTACTTCGCAATTATTGCTGCTTTGAGGAGAGACAGAAGGGGCGCTAACCTGTTCGTTCTGCCTCTCTCCATTGTGTGTATGTATAGAACAATTGGAACTCTCAGGTACCGGCCCTTGCTGTCCCAGCTGTAAGCCAGTTACAGTATCTCTGATTTGAGATATCTCGCTTACTGTTTCCCTCAACATTTGTGTATTCTCTGATTGAATATTTGTTACACGTGCTACCTTTTCTTTTAACTTCTCCATGTCAGCTGCTATACTATTGTTTACAGTGTCAAACCGGTCATTTATCTCTTGTACAAAAGTTACCTGTGTCGTGGTCAGTTCATCTAATCTTATTCTCTCCTTATTAATTTCCTCCCCTATTCTATTTTCTACTCCTGCAACGAGAGATTTGGTAGCTTCTAGGTCACTTCTTATAGTACCTACTTCTCGCTGCAGGGCCTCTTTTACGGTCTGGATTTCCCCTGTTATTCCTTGAATTTTGACAGTGATTCTAGCTTCTGTTTCTTTCCCTTGGCTTGAAATTTGACTTAATTTTTTGTCCATAGCTTTGCTCTGATCTAGTAATTTAGTCTCTAGTGATTGACTCTGTTCTACTAATTTAGCTTCTAGTGTTTGGTTCAATTTAGCCTCTAGTGACTGGTTCTGTTCTACGAATTTAGCTTCTAGTGTTTGGTTCTGTTCTACTAATTTAGCCTCTAGTGATTTGTCCATAGCTTCTAGTGTTTGGTTCTGTTCTACTAATTTCGCTTCTAGTGATTGACTCTGAATAGTCATTTGCGCCATGAGTTTCTGGAACATCTCTTGTAGATTTTCCATAACCCCAGGATTGTCACTTCTCCTATTTACATTTAAGCTACTTACACCATTTACACCCTCATCTACTGATCCTATAACATTGCTTTCCATTATCTCTTCATTAACAACTTCCAACTCTTTCTCTGTCTCCATAATTATTTGTTCCCCAGAATTTTCCATTTTAAATTTATTCTGTACGATCTTCTTATTTCTCAAAAGCATTGAATTTCCCCTTTAAATTTTCTAATTTCCCTTCCAAAATACTTATTACTAAGACATTACATAGATATTGATTTCACTGAATGATATTACATTTACAAGAAATATAAATTGAGTATGTGTAACTCACAGTTCTGTTGTACGGCTGTGGTGTTTATGTGATGTCTTTACCAATTTTTGTCGTGCTGCTCGTCGTCTAGTAGGCTCAGTTGATGTCGAAAGAACTTGAACTTCTCTCTTGGTTGGGGGAAAATTCTATGTAGTTGTTTTTGCCGTCTTCTTCGTAGTCTCTGCTGTCCTCATCGTAGTTGTCGTCGTCGGTCTTCTCACTTCTCCTCGTAGTCGTCCTTCGTCGTCGTTCTTCTCACTTCTTCTCGTAGTCGTCCTTCGTCGTCGTTCTTCTCACTTCTCCTTGTAGTCGTCCTTCGTCGTTACATTTCACCCATTTCCTACAATTCGAAGCCCCAACGTGTCGGCGCCATTATGCGGCATACCCGCATGTCAGATTTCAAATTGGTTGGTGTTTACTTTTGATTTGGGTTCTAATTGGAGCTATGAGATCTCTTGTCCTCAGGTGAATGGTTGTAGGAAATGGATTTGTTGTTTGTTGGCTGCTCAGTTGTCTCAATAATACACTGGTTCGTTGCAAAAATGATTTAATTTAATTCTCACTAAGTTCGTTGATTTAGATTGATTTGTAGCGGTGACCACCTGTTACTAAACTTCCTAACAGAATTCTCTTAATCCTTTATACGGCGAATACTTTGCTATTATAAACTTCTTCTGCTGCTTCTCTCACGCTGGTTGCATTATTCCTGACTTCCCTACATTTCGGACTTAGAAATCTTTACTACCTCTTCTTCGTGCGCAATAACACGTCTTTTCCCTCGTAGTATGACTGTAGAAGTGATTTACATTTCGGACTTAGAAATCTTCCCTACTTCTTCTTCACGCGCCCTAACACATCTTTCCCCTCGTAGTATGACTTTTGAAGTGAAGTTTCGTCTACTCTGCGATTCAGTTCGTACTTTATTCTGATCCCTACTCTAACCCTTATCACATGACCAAAATAACTCACCCTTCTCCCATTTCTCAAATCTTACATTATTATTGGTTTCTCATTTTATTTCGATTTTTCTTTATTGGTTAGCAAAACTCATCGAACTCATTGACGTTACATCCCACCGTGAGTTGGGTCACGCCTACCCTGGGCTCTTTGTAACGGTATACATCGTTATCGCCTCAGCAAAGTAAATCCTTTTAGGTCTTACGCTTGACCGCATATAGAAAACCTTATTGTTCCTACACATTTTTTTGGTTATAGTTCTCAGACATTGAACCTTTCCTTACACAAAGAGGCTAACGGTCACCTCTTCCTGTCTCCCCGACTTGTGTTCAGATTTTACAGAAATATTTTCTCTCCCTTACATGGATTCTAGCATGTTAGTTGTCTTAAATTATATTCTTCCCATCTTATTCTTAATTAAACCGCTATTTTAATCATTACTCTAATTTCATTCTAATTTCATATTAATAGAACAATATTTTATATTAGTTTAGCAAAGCATTTTCATTAATTTATCTTCTTTTTTAATTCTCGTGATTTCAATTAATTCGCCACCTCCTAATCGCTGTCTGATACTGCGGTTACATTATACGTGGACTTGGAGAGTATATCATTGATCCGGGAGAAACCTACAAGCGTCCTAGGCTTACATTAGGACCACCATAAAAATAAATAAAAAGAATTAAAAAATAAATATATAAATAATATATATACATACTAGAATTAATGTTCCACCATTTATCCACTGTTCTTAAAAAATCGTATGATATGCCAGTTAGGGACAATGTCCAGTGCCATACATCTGACACCATGGAACTTGTAAACAGTTTCTTTGATAATCGAATAATCTCAAAAGGTCTGTGGTCTCCAGATCCTCTGACCTAACCTCACCGGATTTTTGTTGTGGGGGTGTCTAAACAATACAGTGTACAAGAATAGGCCATGGACAATTGATGTTCTCAAGGAATCCATTCGAACCGAAATAAGTAACATTGGTGAAGATACTCTCCGTAAAACTTCAGAGAATATGGTGAGACGAGTGCAAACATGTATAAATGCTGCTGGAGGTCACTTTCAACATTTTCTCTGAGATGTAAATAGTGTAATGTGACTGTGTGGGTTTGTAGAATTAAAATTCCAATTTGCAGAAATTCAAAATGTTCTTTATTTCCGTAGAAACACTGTTTGTACACCCTTGGCAGCAAGATGACGTAACATACACAAATACAATCTCTCGTCACTTCTGCACACAAACAAACAAAAGAATTCACTTTCAAATCACAGCTACAGGCACATGAATCAGTTCCGATTACCACTCTCTCTACTGGCGAGTCCGGCTTACTTATATACCTCTACTCATATATTTAGACATTTGTGAAATGTTCTGTAAGACGGCACCAGACTAAACACGGACCTTCCAGTCATCTTAACTTTATTGTGCATGTTACAAAATAGTATATCCATAATTAATTCTGTGCCAAATTTTTTATAGAGTAACTAAAGTGAAAAGAAAAGAAAAGACAATCTTCTCTGTGGATATGCAACGTGAGTGGCCCGAAAAGGCCGTGTGACTTATGCAACAGACCTTTGGGCGGTATTGTTATTAGCTCCAACAGCACAAAAGAGTTGTAAGTTGCAGTTACCATTACTATGATGTGACGGATATCCTGATATGCACCTTCTTCCCATCTTGTACATTCTTGGTTCCGCAAGGTTTCGCCCCGTTGATTCTAATTATGCAAACCACCACCACCGCATCCCTTCCTATCTAGTTACCATGGTAACACTGACTCTCCACTCCCTCTTGTGTTATTTCGTCTTCCCCACCACCATGCCATTTTGTTGGGCTCCCGCGAGCTAGCGGGCGTCCTGACAGTTTATTTCCTTTCCTCTAGCTTCACGTGGCCATGCTCACCAACAGCATTCACTAACACATCTGAATTATATTTAAGTGAAACCATTTTGGATTTAGAATGTCAGAGATGAAGGCATCTTAAGGATGAATAATTCAAACTCTGATGATCACAGTTATTTATTACTAAATTACTTTATGCAACTCTACCATTATAAAAGGTTGTTACTTTATTCAGTATCAAGCTTGATGGACTCATTATGGCACACACATCAATAGTAACAATGGTATATTCTTGTAGTCGGTATCCCAAGTTCTGGTTCATTTGTTCTCTGCACAACAAATACACAAAATACTAAGATTTGATTACATCACAAGTGTAATAACACCTGTTAACTTCTCTACCGGAAAAGGGATGCATGTTTTGCTTATCGGCTCAACATGTCAGGTAATGACAAATAAAGTTCCTGGAGAATTAAATTAAATTTGAATATCGTACCCCGCCACCTATACCAACGCCGAGGTATATATTCACATTTATCTATTTACGAGGGTGGTTTGAAAAGTTGCTGATCTCAACGTGAAGACTGCAGCACTCGTAAATAAAAGTTGTCAGTTACTCATAAAAGTTTCAGCCATTTTGGACGCTCAGTTGTTATGTAACAGTAATTTGAGTGAGTTGATGTGAGTGTTTTTATGAAAATGGACAAAATCGAGTACCAAGCTGTCATCAAATATTTGTTTTTGAAAGACAATATGCCTACGCAAATCAAAGATGAGTTGGATTCGGTGTATGGGGACTCTGCACCGTCATTTACCACAGTGAAATTTTGGGCAGCTGAATTTAAACGTGGCCGTTAGAGCTTGGGAGACGATGAACGTTCGGGATGTCCGAAAACTGCAACTACCGTCGAAAACATTGCCAAAGTTCACCAAATAGTGCTAGACGACCGCCGAATTAAAGTGAGATAGCAGAGGCTATGAACATGTCAAAAGAACGCGTTTGTCACATATTAAATCAACATTTAGACATGAGAAAGCTGTCTGCGCGTTGGGTGACACGTTTGCTCACATTAGACCAAAAACGTGTTTGAATAAAGATTTCCAACGCTCTGTTGGCGCAGTTTAGGCGTAATAAATCCGAGTTTTGGCGCCGATTAATTATTGCAGATGAAACTTGGATACACCATTATACGCCTGAAACAAAAATACAGTCCAAACAGTGGACTACAAAGGAGGAACCGGCTCAAAATAAAAAAAAAAAAAAAAAATAAAAAAAAAAAAGAAACTGTTCTGTTTTGGCTGGGAAAGTGATGACGACTGTATTTTTGGGATAGTCATGGAGTTATCTGAATCAATTATCTTCAAAAAGGAAAACCCATTGCAGGAGCTTACTGCGCACCATTACTTGACAAGCTGAAGACAGTTATATTATGACGATGACGATTTTATGGATCGTGTTGTCTTCAGTAATGAATCGACCTTTCAATTTAGTGGGCATGTTAACACTCATAATGTGCGCATCTGGGGCTCAGAAAACACTCAAGAGATGGTACAAATGCAAAGAGATACCCCTAAAGTGAATGTTTTTAGTGCCCTATCCCGGCGCAAAGTTTATGGGCCTTTCTTTTTTTGTGAACCTCCTGTAACTGGCACTTCTTACCTTGATACACTAGAGCAGTGGCTCTTCCCTCAGTTGGAAGAAAATGAGCCAGAGAACTTCATTTTCCAGCAGGATGGTGCGCCACCTCACTGGCATAACGAAGTACTTGATTGGTTGAACGTCACTCTACCCGAGCGCTGGATAGGCTGCAAGGGCCCGAATGACAGGTCTTGCTATGCATGGCCTCCACGTTCTCCTGACCTAACGCCATGTGATTTTTACCTTTAGGGCTTCATCATGGATCATGTGTACGTGCCTCCGCTACCAGCTGACCTCCCTAAATTAAGAAACCGGATTGAAGCAGCGGTTCCTATAATTACTGAATACACGCTTATCAACATTTGGGAAGAACTTGGCTATAGACTTGATGTGTGCCGTGTGACAATGGGTAGTCACATTGAACATTTATAAGGTTCTCGGTAAAGCTGTTTGAGTTTTTTTTCATTTGACATATCATTTATAACTGTAAGTTAAATTTAATAAATATTATAAAGATTTAAAGCTCCGATATTCATTTATATACATCCTGTATTTCCTGTGAAATCTAAACATCAAATTTTTGGATGAAATGCAGTACCTTAGCGGGCGTTACAGAAAGTAAAAATTCGTTTAAATATAATTATGCAATAAACACCAGTGCGATACAGATGGATAAATCCTAAAATATCAGGAGAGGTAAAATGTGGAACGCTGAATTAAACTGATTGTTGTTTACACGTCGTTATTTGATTTTGATAGTGACATTTGCTGAATAAGTGGCTTATAATAGAATGATCTGTTAAATCCCATGAAGCTGCGGGACAATTTTATTACATTTATGAACGCGTATTTTACCTCGTATGCTAGTTGATGGATCAAATTAGAGCTGGGAGAAATAGGCTCTAAACCTTAAATTAGGCTGACAAATTTGCATCACAACAATTTCAAAATAGGATCTAGATAGAGGCTATTACCACAATACTGACATGGGCACAATCATTTATTCATGTAGCACTTTAAAATGCATTAAGCAGTAGCCTTCTTTAAGCATACTCAAGTACTTCTCGGGAAGCAAGCCAGCTGAAAAGACGATTAGAAATGGACGTTTTGGGAGTGTGCATCTCTCCCGTCATCAGGATATTTATTAAATGTTATAACCACAAATGTATCACTGGATATAATACAAATATAAACAAAGACAAAACACTGTCAAAAATTGCATTACTAAACAAAAGACTGTTTTCAGTAAATTAAATGCCGGGCCAGGAGATGGCGTGAGTATAGAAAATTAATTGGGTTAAAGAAACGTAACTACTTAACTTGATTATCAAACTGTATTGATCTGTGCTTAAGTCGATGGATTTCCATCTTTAAGGCCGGTTTACAAGAGGAGCTGCATTCTGAAACGGCACTTTCTTCCTCGAGCTGATTAATTAACTGTTAAGGTATATATAGAAGATTAATTGAATGTTAAAGGAATATATACATGTATTGAAACAAATATCTTGTGTGCATTGTCAAGTTTGTTGCGGACTCTGAATCGGTAGGATTTTTTCTCCCCTAGGAAGGCCGACCGCAACCATAAATTTTAAGGGTCGCACCCGGTGTTTATTTTCAAGCATAATTTTGACAGGAAGGGGACATCTTAGGTGGTCTAAAGTGAGGTTCTCGTAAATGGGACTACATATGCGTTCTACCGACCAACTAATTAAAAATAATGAACTGAAAGGCAAAGCGAAGTGTCATATGACCTATCTGGGAACAAATATATCCAAGGCAGTCGGTGGCTGAGGGTCAAGCTAGACCGTGCGATAGCACACGGATAGAAATCGCGTTCATTAAGGTTATTTGGCTACTGTGGGCCAAACTGAACGGACGAGTAAACTAAAGATATCGCGTTCAATTAAAGGTAGTTAGTAGCTGGGTGCCAATCCGATGAGTCGTGTTATAGACACGGGAGTACAACCACGCAAGCGCGAAGCCTACCATTCAGAGTTCGTCTAATTAACATGTATTTCGAGAGTAATTGAAATACAACCGATCGTCATAAAAGAATTAACCTGTGTTTCTTTCCAAGTACCCTAATTGATCCACCTAAAACGACCTGAATCAAGATATCCTTCCCACAGATCCTATATTCATGAATGTTAAGATAACTCCGAGAGCAGCCGAGGACATCGATATTTTCAAATTATCACTGGCGAGGCCGACGACCCAAGGAGTCAAACCCATGCCACATAATGGTGCCGAACTGAGGGGCAACTCAACACATGTCATGCAACAATTCACAAGTCACCTCGAAAGCTTAAACATCTGTTGAAACCAGTGAAAGACAAACTGGACTTCCAAGTTCCGGGAGTGTACCGCATTCTCTGTGAATGTGCCACACCGTATATAGGACAAACCGGAAGGACCATCGCTACCAGAGTAAAGGAGCATTCGTTTAATGCAACCTGAGAAGTCTGGACTGGCAGAGCATTGTTTTGATAACGACCATAGAGCCAATTTTCGGGAGAGGACCATGTTGGCAATATGCAACAGTTACTGGGAGCGGAGAATTAAAGATGATTTGGCCATTTCCTCCGAGAGGAGCACGTTAACTCAGCTACTCTTGGAAACCGGCCTTAAAGATGGAAATCCGTTGACCTAAGAAGCACAGATCAATACAGCTTGATAATCAAGTTAAGTAGTTACACTTCTTTGATCCAATTAATTTTCTATACTCACGCCATCTCCTGACCTGGCATTTCATTTACTGAAAACAGTCTTTTGTTCAGTAATGTGAATTATGATAGTGTTTTGTCTTTGTTTATATTTTTGTTATATGCAGTGTTTCATTTATGGTTATAATATTTAATAAATATCCTGATGATGGGAGAGATGCTCGCTTCCGAAACGTCAATTTCTAAACGAGTTTTCATGTGGCTTGCTTCCCGAAAATTACTTGAGTATATTCGTCGCCAGGAAAGCTTCTATAAGCATGTTAGGCTTTGTTTATCGTTATGACATTCGGAAGGTCCCAGATTTGTTGCCCATTTGACCACCCACCTTAATATTTAATTTTTTTTTTTTTGTGATTTTCTGAGGTCGGTAGCTGGCATAGATTATATATGTTACTATTAGATCGCGAAATAAGTTAAAACTCGAAGTTACGTACACATTTGCTCATTTAATTTTGTTTCATCTTGCAGGATTGCGGGGTTAGGTTGCAGTGAATGGTGGTGTGCAGCGAATGCGCTTTGAGAAGATAGCTGTTTGTTCTCTTCTGCTCAAACCTTCTTGAGAATAAGGGATATTAAAGGACCGGTTGACATTAATTATTGAAACATTAGTGTTCCACTGTGCTGCATCTTGTATAGTGCGATCCATATAAACCTGAACCATTTCAATAGGCCATAACTTTTGAACCAATTATAGGAGACACGTGCAACTTTAGGGGAATATACGAGCAAGGACCCAAAAGAAACCGGATTGTTGTCATAAAAACTTTATTGATGAACCTTTTTACAAAATTACTTCAGTCACCTTCAAAATACTCTCCACTACATGCGATGCACTTGTCAAGTCTCTTTTCCCACTGTTGGAAGCATGTTTGGAACTCTCCAAGTTTGATATTGTCCAGTGCCCTTTGCGAATTCTTTTTACAGCCTCCACATGGTCATAACACTCCCCTTTTAGCGTTTTTTTTTCATTCGTGGAAATAGGAAAGAGTCGCACGGGGCTAGGTCCGGCGAATACGGAGCGTGGGGAGCGACAGACCACCTCTGAGATGCCAAATAGTGGGTCACTCGTAAGGCCGTGTATGCTGGAGCGTTGTCGTGATGCAGAAACCAGTCACCTGATCGCCAAAGTTCCGGGCGTTTCCTCCTCACATCCTCTCGCAAACGCCTTAAAACATCCAAGTAAAAGTACTGGTTAACAGTCTGGCCAGGAGGTACGAATTCCCGATGTACAATCCCACGATCATCAAAAAAGACAATGATCATCGTCTTCACATTTGACCTCACTTACCTTGCATATTTTTGATCTGGGAGGGTTGGGAGTCCTCCACTGGCTTGACGTTTGCTTGGTTTCTGGGCCATACCTGTAACACCAACTCTCATCCCCTGTAATGACTTTGTTCAAGAAGTTTGGATCATGGTTAATCTCTGTTTTCAAACCCTGAAACATTCATGCGGATGGTTTTGTGCTCCTGTGTGAGAAGGCGCGGAAAAAAATTGGCAGCAACACGTCTCATGTGCAAATCCTCCCTGAAAATCCGCTGGCTCGAGCTCCAACTGATTCCTGTCGCTGCTGAAATTTGTCGATCGTTTGACCACGATCCTCGTTGATCTTTCAGCGGACCTTTTCAATGTTCTCCTCATTTCGCGATGTTGAAGGGCGTCCAGAACGAGCTGGGTCTTCAACACACATCTCACCACGTTTAAAGCGCCCAAACCACTCGAAAACCTGTGTGCGGCTTATAGCATCCTCCCGGAAAGCTTCCTGAAGCAGTTGGTGTGTCTCCGTTGCAGTTTTTTAAGCAGGAAACATAATTTCACATACACTCTTCGTTCTTTTAAAGTTGCCATAACGACTTCGCAGAGGTAAGCCGCTAACAGTCAAAGAAACACAATACCAAACTTGCACGTTCAGCTCTACACTGGCGCCGTCTGCACAGCTGTTTAATGAAGGTCTCTACTAACACCATCTAGCGCGAGAACCCTGCACTACGTCTACGCGTGGCAGCGTTCTCGGAGTCCGGTTTCTTTTGGCCTCCCCCCCCTCGTAATACACAATTGGGAGATTACATTACAATATTTACATGTCAGAGAAAATGTTGGAAGTGTCCTTCACCAGCATCTACACATGTTTGCACTCGTCCCACTATATTCTCTGAAGTTTTACGGAGATGATATCGAATTGAGAGAAGGTTATTTCCAGCAAGATGGAGCAACGTACCATACATCTAATGACACCATGGGACTTGTAACCAGTTTCTTTGATAATCAAATAATCTCTAAAAGTCCGTGGCCTCCCATATCCCCTGACCTAACCTCACCGGATTTTTTCTTATGGGGGTATCTAAGAAATACAGTGTACAAGAATAGGCCACGAACAATACATGTTCTCAAGGAATCCATGCGAACCGAAATAACTTTGGCGAGGATACTCTCCGTAAAACTTCAGAGAATATAGTGAGACGAGTGCAAACATGTGTAGATGCTGGTGGAGGACAATTACAACATTTTCTCTGAGATATAAATAGTGTAATGTAATCTACCAATTGTGTATTATATTCCTCTAAAGTTGCACCTGTGTCGTATTATTGGTCGAAAATTTATGCCCTATTGAAATTGTTCAGGTTTATATGGATCGCATTGTACCTGTGAGATTCCTTCCTCCGTAAGTTGGGAATGCACATTAGGCCTAGGCTTAGCCATAATGCTGAAATACTCTTACGTTTTTAAACTCTATATTTACACCATCTTTCAGGAAATTGATAACAATGTACTGCATGGAGTGGCACTGAGTATGAAGCTTTGTGCTCTGATGTTCACATAATCTGCCCAAGAATTTTAAGTTAAATTTTCCTTGTCTCTATCTTTCTCGACTTTCATATGTTTACACCAGGATCCTTATAGTTTGCATCTTACAGTCGTGGGTATGTCAATGAATGAATGCTTCCAAGAAAACTGAATAAAGATATGAACATCCTAGGAATCGAAGAAGAATATTTGCTGCGGACGCAAGAATTTATGAACACTTATATGGACATAGCGACCAGGTTCTTTTAATTCGAACCCAGAAGAAGTAGACAAATCATGTTCTCTCTACCTCCTCGCTTAATATTTGTTGTATACGTCTTCTTACCGGACAAGATGGTTTAGCTAGTTGTGTCTGTGGACAACTTTCGGGACATATTTCGTGGCCATTATAACCACAGATTTTTTTTAATGATCTTCCCTAATTGACAAGTTTTGCGATAAATTATCAAACACCGTGGGTTACACCGTCACATTACAACTCCTTTATTTCAGGTATAAGCGAGTTGAACAGATCCTATAACTTCCCTAACCTCTGGCATCATTCTGTTTCAAATTCTCCTTGAAGATAGTAGGTCTTAAGAGAGCGGACTGACGTCGGTATAACTGCATCTGGAATCATTAGGAGCCCCGACTATGTTGTGTCTGCCATCACCAGATCCGGCTTCTGTTTGTACTCCTCATCTCAGTCCTCCGTCACTTCCTCCCTCTAGGAGCTCAAATAGACACACTAGGTCATCTTACTCGCCATCGTGCTGACATTTACTTCCAATCTCCACCTGTAGCTACATATAACCTGTATACTTAAACTTCTTTTTCGTAGTTTAAAGCTTTAATTTAATATTGTACCATCGCAAAACATCATAGCTTACTCACATCATAATTACTTGCACCAAAAAGCAATAATATAACGTTTTCGGAGGTATTAAGTACTTTTAAGATCAGGTTTCGTTTATAGAGTAAGTGGACTTTGTAACTACTACACCATAAAGGACAGCAGAGAAAATATCGGTATAATTTTCTGCAGAATAAAGAATTATAGGCTAGGAACTCCTTGCTAATAGATGTAGGGGAAAGAGCAGATAGCGAACTGATGCACAGTATTGAAACAAATGAGGGACGCTCGGGAGGAGGAACGCGATAAATATGAGAAAAAGCAAAGGATATGTATGTAGTTAACCTATTTCTCTTTGCGAGAGAACTTTGATGATTGAATGATTGCTAAGTTATTGGCAGTAAACCCCCCAGGGGCCTACTACGGTAGGTATGGGATGGGCGATCCCGGTTCCCAAGCCTTATCTCTCGATTGGGTGCCTTTCAGTGATGAGAGAGCTATCACCAAACGCCCAAGAACTTTAGTCAACATCCGTATTTGACCCATAAACTTTAACCTCCTTGAACACAAGCCTGATGGATACCTAGCACGGAGGAGCGCAGGGGTGACTGGGTAACGCGTGAGTCCCAGCCCCTGGTTATCATGTAGGACTATGTTCGTATCCGCTGATGAAGGTCAGTCCCAGGGAGAGGTCATTGCATGAGCTGATGCACTCCTGAAGGACCATTGGGTCTCTCTGTCTGTACTTTTGGAGGTGAGATCCTGAGGTGAGCAAGGTCCAGGCCAGGACTCTCACCTAAGCGGGGTGGCGTCCAGGATGCGAGCATGCCATCGGAGACGTTTGCATTGGTGGAGGACATTGTCCCTATGAGAACTTATAAAATAAACAAAAATGTTAGGAAAAGCGGAAAGGATGTAGCAGACTCTTGTTGTCCTCTCCATTTGATTGTTATTAGAAATGACGAATACCAAAGATTTACAACAGTGAACCCGTTTATTATCCGATCTCGAAATGGCACGCTCCTGGTCGAAGCTGTTTCACCGACACAGGCTGCGGAAATTTTGAAAGCCAATATGGCTTGTGAGCGTTGAATTGCATAGGACTCTGAACTCCTCGTGTGGTGTTGTAAACACCAGCGCACTGGACGGAATGTCCAATGAGGAGATTCGGGAAAGCTTGGTGAAACAAGGCGTGACCAATATATATCAAGTTCACCGCAAAGAACGAGGTGAACTGGTGCCACTCGTACCCTGTTTCTTACCTTTGATTGGATAGATATCCCATAAAGGATTAAGGCAGGGTATGAAGCTATTGAGGTGAGGAAGTATATACCCAATCCACTGAGGTGTTACAAATGCCAGAGCTTTGGCCACAAGAGTGATTCTTGTAATGGAGTTGCTACTTGCGTTGACTGTGGGAAGTCAAGCATGATGATGCATGTAGTTCATCTGCAACCTGTGTTAACTACAGAATTAATCATTCATCGCACTCCAGAGAATGTCCTCGTTTTGTGGAGAAAAGGTGATGCAAGAGATCCGGGCAAGAGAGATGTCCTTCTAGGAAGCCCGGAAGCTGTTGCGTAGTCGTCAGCCTCTGTCTAAGACCGTTACTTATAATGTAGTTGCAGCTAAGCCGGTACCTAGATGTGAAATCGCAACACAGACTAGTGACTTAAAAGAATCAGACATTAAGGAAAGAACAGTCAGAGCAAAGCAACAAATAACAGCACGAACAACAGTGAGCACGCCTACCAGTCCAGTCCTAAGAAGAAATTTCAGCCAAAGTACTACCGAAAGCATCTACTTCAAGATGTATTAAATAATGCATCGCCAAAGAAATTCAAGACCTTATATGAAAGAACTGACTTCCTTGGAAAACTAATAGGACCTGTAAGAAGTGAGTCAGCCAGCGTAAAAGTCCGCGACCTTCTCCTCCGAGAACATCTTCTGAGGAATCATCAGGAGGGAACTCAGATCAGCGACTGTCATCATCGTCGATGGCAGTTCCGATCGGTTTGAGGCTCTCGAACAGAAACTTTCAGATGAAAAGCGGTCCTCCTCTATAGAGGATATAGAGCAGTAAGATCCGGCCCTCACTACCAGAATGACAGTGAAAAAAGGGCAGGACAAACCTGCTGAGAAGAGTACTGGCCCATTGCATAAAAAAAAAAAAAAAAAAAAAATCGATTTGACCCATCGCTGGGCAGGTAGTTTTTAAAATTGTTTTTTTTTTTTTTCACCTGTTATATGAAATTAATAAAGAAACGGGGTTTTATGCCTTTCGAGGTTCTATTAATTGTTATTTATAGTTTTTCTTTGTTTTTGTTCCTAATTGTGCATGTTAATTTTATTTGCCACTTTGTTTTGATTTTTTTTTGTAATTTATAGATCAGTTTATCCCTGGCTATTGCCACGATTTAATTTTTTAAAGGGCACTGATGACGTCGTAGTTGAACGCCCTTATATATAATATATATATATATGATATATATATATATATATATATATATATAATATATATATACATCATCATCATTGGAGGTATACATGGTATATTTTGTGAGCAGATCTGTTGTCAGACTGAGCAAATAGTCCCTGTTGTGTTGCAAAATGACAATATGTAATAACGTGGTAAGAAGTAACTTATTGAAGAAATTGGATGACGTTTCTTTTCTTAATATTTAACAAATTATGCACGAATACTGTTCTTAGGCGGAGAATAAACAAATAACGGACTTTCTAATCAAGAAGACTTTACAACTGTGACTTTTATATTAAGAGGAATTTTTACTTTTGCTCTTATTTACCTATATTTGTTAAGTATAATTTACCCCAAAAAAACTCGATACAAAATAGTAACATAAATATACCTTTTT